>JAFFST010049439.1:180864-192838 GCA_022414735.1 Noturus placidus
TGGCAAAAGGTCGAACAGTTCAAGGGGGCCGAATACTTTCGCAAGGCACTGTATTTTGTCATGGGCCCCTAGAAATTTGTCACTTAGGACCCTGTGTTTTACACAAATAAGATGGAGCAGGAGGCAGGACATTTATATTACATCCAAAAGCAAAATAGCAATATAGCTATATTGAAGGATATATTCAAAGGATACAAAAGCTATATTTATATAGCTATAGCTGTATTCAAAGCTAATAGCTATATACAAAAGATACAAAGGATACAAAAACACTTGGAGGCAGTTATAAAGGGAAAGGGTGGGTTATTATATATTTCCATTATTAGTATCGTAACATACACTAACACAGGGACCTTGGAGGCATTATATGGATCCATATGCAAAGGCAGTTTGTTAGCAGATAAATCAGGGTCAAACATAGAGATTCCTCACATTGGAAACAAGTCCAATACACAATCTAAAACATAGTCAAGTGGCCAGACAAATCCAAAGAGCTAGTCAACCAAGGTCATTCACTGCTAATCAAGTTAAAGACTAACCACAGCTCAGAACTCACAAGAATGAAGAATGCTATTCTACTTCGCTGACACATCCATAAAATTATCAATCATGATTGAGAAGGTGAAATACAATGGTGGTGTAATAAACATGAATGAAGTAGGTACTTATTCAACTACTGATTTTTCAAAACACCTTTAGAGGATAGAGAGAAATAAATAAATAATGCATACATTAAGGATAACCAATGTACAAATTACAAAGGGACAAAGAGCAGAGCCATGAGTTTTGTCTGGTTCAAACAAAAGAGCTGGCTAATGGCAGCTTTTCTGTTTACTGTGCTTGCTATTCAGAACTATCACAAATAGAGTTGTCTTTCAAAAATATGTTCCTATGTGTAAGAGATTTAAGCCTTTAATGAGATCCCATCATCCTAGTGGTTGATGGAAAGAGAGCAAAACACAATGACATGAGCAGTGCTACTGTAGTAATGATTCACTTACTAAAAGCAAATGTAGTGATCAAGAAATGTATTCAAGTAAGAGTAATTAAGTCATCTGTTACCTATAAGAATTGAGTAATTATTTTACAAATTACATGTGCTGTTGGGGTTTGATTAGTTCGCTGGATTCATTAGCTAGTTATTTACGTGGCTCATGTAACTTCATACATGTTTCTAGATACAGATTTATCTATTTAGCAAAGATTGCCCTTACACAGTATTCTGAATGTTGTTGTTAGACTGTACCATCTGTTAGATATACACTATATGGTCAAAAGTTTGTGGACATCAGACAATCACACCCATATATGGGCCTTCCCCAAATTATTGTCACAACATTGGAAGTGCACAATTGTATCGGAAGTCTTTGTATGCTGTAGCATAACAATTTCACTTCTCTGGAACTAAAGGGTCAAGCCCAAACCTGACAACTGAGGTTGGAGTAGAAGAACTAAAGGGTCCTCAGAGAGCCCTAAACTCAACCCCAGTGAACACCTTTGGGATGAACTGGAATGCTGACAACATACCATGCCTCCTCATCTGACATCAGTTCCTGACCTCACTAATGCTCTTGTGGCTGAATAGGCAATGCTCCAACACCTAGTGGAAAGCCTTCCCAGAAGAGTGGAGGTTATTGTAACAGGAACTGGGGGCTAAATCTGGAATGAGATGTTCAAAAAGCAAATATGAAACTTTTAGTCTGGTGTCAAAAAACCTTTGGCCATATAGTGTACTGAGCAAAACAGACAGTTGGTACTAAACATTGAAATAAGATTTTTAATACAGAGTTTTCGCACTGTAAAACATTTTACCTGGACATGTTACCATAGGTTGTGTGTTGAGCTGTAATACACTGATATCTCTACAGGTTTTGGCTAATATAATTTGAGGATCATTATCTTGATTTTTCCTTTGAAGCACTTAAAACTGAAGATACCTGATAAATTAGGCCATGCTGATCTGTCCCCACTGTCTCAGACATTGCTGCTGCTGACTAAATATTTGGCACTTGAAGTGTAGACTTTTAACAGGACACTACTTTATATTGACTGGGTGTCGAAATTGTATTATTTTGTCGAAATTGGGCGGCTGTGGCTCAGTCGGTAAAGCGGGTTGTCCACTAATCCACCAACCGTGGGGTTGGCGGTTCGATTCCCGGCCCGGGTGATCCCATGCCGAAGTGTCCTTGGGCAAGACACTGAACCCTAAGTTGCCCCCAATGGCAAGCTAGCACCTTGCATGGCAGCTCTGCTACCATTGGTGTGTGAATGTGCTCTCATTAGTAAGTCGCTTGTAAATGTAAAAATGATATTTCTGTAAAGCTGCTTTGAGACAATGTACCATTGTAAAAAGCGCTATACAAATTGATAAATTAATTATTATTATTTAAAAATGTAGGGTTGCAGGGTTAAATGCATTGTTATTTTTTACACAGTTTTTTTTACTCTTTTTACAACAATAATCAAAAATAAATGTAATGAAGGTGTTTTTTTTTTTTTAACTCAAGTAAAAGTACTATAATTTAATTATAAAGAAAAAGTACTTTTACCATGAACCATGTGCTGAAGTACTTTAATGAGAGTACATGTAGTCTGTAGGCTTCCACACCTGCATAATAGTAACACAGAGAACCTAACTCATATCTTCCATCCATCCATCCATTTTCTATACTGCTCATCCTATAGGGTCATGGGGAACCTGGAGCCTATCCCAGGGAGCAATGAGCACAAGGATGGGTACACCCTGGACAAGGTGCCAATCCATTGCAGGGCACAATCACATACACATTCTTACACTACGAACATTATGAACATTTTGGACATGCCAATCAGCCTACCATGCATGTCTTTCAACTGGAGGAGGAAACTGGCGTACCTAGAGCAAGGGGAGAACATGCAAATTCCACACGCACAGGGCAGTGGTGGAAATCGAACCCCCAACCCTAGCGGTGTGAGGTGAACGTGCTAACCACTAAGCCACGGGGTGCCCACTACATGTATCCTTGCTATGAATTATATTTCTTTGTGATCTTCACTTTGTTCTTAGGTGATGCACTAAGGACCTTTGCAAACTTGTCTATTTTTCCATCATTACCAGTAAGCTATGCACATTCTCCTGTAGCTGAATTCACTACAAATAGCTGATTAAATCCCTTTTTTAAAAAAAAAAGCCTAGTGTAAGCACATACATTTCTATGTGTACACTGCAAAGAGACCAATTAATGTCGGACTCTAATGCAGTCTCCAAGTCCAACTTTCAAGGAGTTTTCCAATTTATCCAAGACCTCACAGCAGCAGGCCAGTGGCAGCTGTGTGCTGATAGTCAGCTGAGCTTCCGTTGAGACAGAAGTTCTCTTATATCTGTTGTTCTGCCTACGTCAGCACAAAGGATGCCAAATCCCACTTTGTATAATCAGCACATAATAACACTTTTTTTCTCCCAGGCTTGTATGCATCCAAGGTACATTAACCAATTTCGGAATCAGAAATACTAATAACAAATATTTTAAAAAGAGGGGTTGTCATTGTCACTCTGTGAAGACTTTGGCTTTTATTTTTAAAGATTAAGACATACCAGATTTCATAAAACTGCAGTGTTAGAAAGAAAGAAAGAAAGAAAGAAAGAAAGAAAGAAAGAAAGAAAGAAAGAAAGAAAGAAAGAAAGAAAGAAAGAAAGAAAGAAAGAAAGAAAATAAACCAATTAATAAAAATATAATCATCAACAATAACAACAAGCAAATTAGCCATTACTAACAGGACTAGTTTGTTACTAGCTACATAACATAATGCATGAAAAAATAAACTCCGGTATTTGTATGTATGTCTAATGTATTTGTCAATGTACATTTCCAGTTTTATTTTACAAATGAAATGACTAAGGTGTATTGAGGGATGCAGTACACCATGAAGATGGCTCATTTGGGTATCTTTGGTGTCTTGGTAATATTCCTGTTCATGTATTGTGTATTTGATTTAGTATAAGTAGTATACAGAGCATGTCATTTTAAACACAGCCCTTATGTCGTCTTGTGTGCATCAGCAGTTCCAAGCAGTAGCTCCCAGTGTGCATCCCATCCTAGTTACCTTTAGTATGTTTACATGGACAACAATAATCCAACAATAATCCAATATTAACCTGAATAAGACAATACTCTAGAGCTACCATGTAAACAGCGATTTTTAATTACATTAATCCGATTAAGGTCATACTTGAAGTAAACCGAAATCGAATTAAGACATGTGAAGTACTCGCATGTTTTAGTCGCATTATCGACGTGTGTTACAGACATGTATACACCTTAATCACATTATTAACGTTGTGTGAGAGTTTTCACCACATTTTGCGCCAGGACACAATCACACACGTCAGTGCTTAACCGTTTTATGACAAACAAGAGAGCACGGCTGCATCCATGTACCACGTATCGCGGACACAGATCACGGCTTCAATCTGTTGTCTATTTGCATGTACAGCATGACAAATAATTAACTGCACTTGAAGCGTTCGTAAAAATGTCAAATAAAAACACCCAAAACTGTATACTGTACCATAAAGAAGGCGAACTGTATGTTGATACGTGAAATTCTAGAGGGAACGTCGGATGGCATGGCGCGGTGACGTAATGAAGTGTGATGTTAAGCAAACTTTGTTCTATAATATGTAAAACTGGAACATGAAAGGAATATTCTAAAAACAGATCATGTAAACATCTTAATAACAATATTGTCTTACTCAGAATAAGGTCAATAATTAGATTACTGCTGTCCATGTAAACATAGTCATTGATTCTTGTTCTTCATTCTAGTTTCTCATATATCCAGTTTCTTATCCATGCAGTGTGTTGGCTTCCATGTGATTTTGACCCTTGCCTGTACTGTACGCACTGCGATTATACAGTAGACCTTTCTCCTTTTATCGTCTGCCTGTGTTTTGACCTCAGGCATTGATTTAGACCTTGATACTTATGTGCCTTAATAAATAGATACAGCATTTACACTTAAGTGTTTTTGATTGTATAATGTGTACTAAACATTTCTCTTATAATTTATCTTGCACTTTCCTTCCATATGAAAAGATAAACACATGTATGCAGAGACTTTGACATTGACTGGCCAAGTGTAAAATTAAAAGTTGTGTCTGGCTTCTCACATCTAGTGGCAAGTATATGTTAGCGCATGATGAAAATGGTATTAAATAAATATATTGTCAGAAGATGGTTTATAGACTAGTCAAATAATTTTATCGAAACTGTGGGAAGCTGTCCACTGGAAAAAGAAGAGCGGCAGATGGTAAGGAAATACAGGCACACATTAAAGAAAAGTTAAATGTAATTTCTTAATTTGAGAATTTGAGAATATTTCCGATTAGATTAAGCCAATTAATCAGCTCATTGCATAGGAATAAGATGGGAAGTCATTTTGGTTTTTAATCTACCTGAGACTGTATTTTTATTGTCCATTAGAGCTAAATTAATTAAAATACATGCACTGTGATATATTGACTTCTATCATGGGTAGTTATGTGTGAATGAGTACATTTGTTGCTATGTGCTGCACATTACTATCCAATCCTACACTGAAAAAATATTGTGAAATTATTGTGAAATATGAGTGAAATTTACTCAAGAAAAGTGTGGTAACAATTTCCACACAAAAAAATAGTATTTAATTTAATAAAACATACTTTATGTAAAATTTATTTTATGTCAATTTGACTTAACCCTTAATCACACTGGCATTCTACTCCACTGGCATAATGGAAATCAACTTATCTGACATTTTCAAGTAATAAATATAGGTTTTTGGATGCTACTGAAGCTGGAGTTGAACTTGGCAGAAGACCTCCACACAGTGCCTTCATCTAATATTGGCCAGTCATTGAGTTATAATGAGAACTTAGTTTACAGACATGAGCTTCCATGCTGAGCACTCAGTTTCAGAATCAGAATTGTCCATTGAGCCACCAGGTTGTCCACACAAATATATATATATATATGATTCACAGATTTTCTTATGTTGCACATTTATTGCACTGATTTATTTATTTTTGTTACTAAAATCTGTAGCTTCTGTGTTGCTATTAATTGAAGTGTAGTTTGGCATGTTCTTTGCTGTTGTTTATCAGCATTTACCTGCACTTGAGAGAATGTATTTTTATGTATTTATTTTGTTTTTACCTTTATGTAAACTAAAAGCAGGAATTGTTCTTACAAACACACCATTGATAAAGCATTTCAGATCCAATAAATGTATACGAATAAGGTATTTTCCATTTGTGGCAACACATTTGTCAGAAAATACTTTTAGAATGATAAACAATTTCAAATAATTTAAAATGATGTGCACACTTAGTAGGGAAAAAGAACTGGATGCAAACTTGGTAAAGCCTAAATAGTATAGTACAAAGATAGTGATCTCAACATTAGAGATCCCTGATTAGTATAATTACTCCTGAACCCATATAGGAAGGAAAGATGCATAAGGAGCACCCTGATATCCATGCTTTGCATTCATCCTCTGTGAAATCAACGCATTCACATAACAATTCTGACTATGCACCCCCTCAGATCTGCCTTGCTCTCATCCAAATCGCAATTCATGCCAAATCGCAATTCAATCTTCCCCATTGACTGGAACTACACCTTTACAGTAACACTATTCAATACTCGTGTAATTAGCCGCAATGACATGCTTTTATGAATTTGGAAGTGATACTGTTTTTGTTTAAAGTTATCGAGTTAATGTCACAGTCATTAATGATTAAGTGTGGTGGTGAATTGTGTAGCTTGGACACTGCTTATGATATTCACATTTTCCACTTTGAGCTAGGTTAGATCATGGCTTAATATGGAAACAAGAAAAAGAGAAAATAGTAATCAAACAGCATGTTATAGAGAAATAGTTTATAATCCCTGTCATCTTTTAGATTTAGATCAAAATATTGCAAAGATCAAAGATCTGTGTATCTGGTTATACTTTTCATCTAAATGAATGTATTTCAATGGGGTGTTCTGTCTCTGATAACCTTTTTCGCTGCAATTACAGTTTAAAGAGCCTCGGTAGTCTTTAATCACCACTTCCTTCTTGCCTCCAGCAAATATGAATGTCTAGTCTGCCACTGCGCATGAAGCCTGCCTGGCTCTTAGGTCCAAATATGAAAGATAGATAAAATATTGCTGAATTATACATGTGGGCAACATCTCATCATACAGAACTCAACTTACTGTGGCATAAAATAGTTACTCTGAGGAAAGCAGATAACAAATCTGAGCCCAGATTTGCAAAGATCATTTTAACATATTTTTTAAACTCGAACTTATTTTGATGTTGGCATTTGTACATACACTTAAAATGGCTTATTTTTGGTGGCCGAGAAGTGCATAACATATCAGACAACAAAATAACAAATCTGACAACAAAATAACAAGTCAGACAAAACGGAAAAGTGAACCGAAGTCAAGCAATATGTCTAAAGATAGTGAGCAACAGAAACTACAAGTGAAAGCGAGTTTTTATTATTAATTTAGGACTGTAATTCAGTGCTTTTTGTGTATCCATAAAAATTAATGCATAAATTCCATTATAGTTATTATTATTATTATTATTATTATTATTATTATTATTATTATTTGTTATATAGTCCCATCTTTCTCTTTCACCCAGATAACCAGTAATATTATGCCATTATTTTATAATGGCATTATTCTGAGACCTTTAGTTTTTGTCTAAATGTGGCAGCTGCAATCATAAGTTCACTGGGTCCAGTTAATGGCAACAAAGTGGCTGTAATGGCTATGCATAGGACCAAGTAATTGTTGGGTCCCATGAGTGGCTGGATCTTAAATTATAACATAATTATACTGTCATTAAAGGGCATGAAGAATTAAATGGGTCTGACCTAAGTGGAAGAGAAAATAAGAGTCACCAACTGAACATGGGCTAATGGAACATGATCCTGCACATATTAAGTAAATTTAGAGTAGAGTATCTATTATTCTGACTTTCTTACTTAGAATTGTGTACTTGTACATCCAAGCAAGCATAGGTTATAGAATAATCATTGGGTTATTGCCAAACAAATTCATTTCAAAGTCAATTAAAAGATTTGTTTTTGCCAAAGTTATGCAAAGTGTTGCAACTATGGACTGAATTTTATTTGAAAAATTATAATTTGAAAGCCTGTAAACATTTTGGCTTACATTCACTAAATGGCATTTGGCCTGGGAACCTCTTGTTTTTGTAGTTACTTTTCAGAAATACAGGCAAGTGCAGCTCTTATCTAATTTGTCAAACATGCATATGTTTATAATTTTGGTTGGCTTGATACAAATGGCAAAATCACACTGACAAAATTATGTAAATCTAAGCACTCATATCACCGGCATTGGCAGTGTAAATAAACTAGCATACTTTGAAAGTGTTTACTTTCAGGAATATACAGCCTTCCACATATTACACATTTTCAATTTAGTAATAACAAATTGGGCTTAGTTTTCCAAAAGCATCATAAAGATCTACAATAAAGAGACTACAAAACCCTATATGAGGCTCATTCAACCATTTAACAAAACGGTTTCATTTTTATTCATTTGTGTGTGTGTGTGTGTGTGTGTGTGTGTGTGTGTGTGTGTGTGTGTGTGTGTGTGCATGTGTGTGTGCGTGCGTGTATGTGTGTGTGTATGTGTCTTTTATGGTCATGACCTTCCGATCAGTGGTCTAACTACTGAGCTACCAAATCAGTAGAATATGTCAGTCAGTAGATGTCCAGTGTATGACCTCACTAATGTTCTTGTGGCTGAATGAACACAAATCCCCATAGCTCTAAAGTCTAGTGTAAACCCTTCCCAGAATAGAGAAGGTTGATACAACAGCAAAGGGAGGAATACATGTGGAATGGAAAATTCAACCAGCATGTGTTTTCAACCTTTCCTAATTCTTATCCATTACCCCACTGATACACTCCTTCCATTGGCTCCCTGTAGTTACCCACATCAGATTTAAAACACTCATGCTTGGCTACAAAGTCAAAAATGGAGCAGCACCCACCTACCTTAAAGCACTTATCACACCCCATACTGCACCATGTTCCCTCCAATGTTTGCACTGCTTGGTTGGACCCATCTCTCAGGGTACAAGGAAGGAATGCATTAAGGCTCTTCTATGCTCTGGCACCTTGGTGGTGAAATAAACTTCCCATAGCTGTCTGAACAATTGAGTCACTGTGTGTCTTCCAACGATGACAAAAGACCTACTTCTTCATGAAGCACCCCTTCAGTTAACATTTTGTTATTCAAAAAAAAATTTTTTTGTCTTTCATACTTTTCTACCTCCCCAATAAGGTTTTTAGGCTGATAGTACTCTTAGTCCCTAACCATGCGAACCAATATGAGGATGTATTTATTGATAGACTTCAAAGCACTTATGTAAGACTCTCTGGATTAGGGCATCTGCCAAATCCCATCCAATGTGCCAATCCATACATGTAAATGTACATATGGGGGTGAGCATGAGGTTTCCAAATACTTTTCTCCATGTAGTGTGTAACAGAAATAAATCCTTACCAGCCTCTGTTTTGTTTCATTCTTTTCAAGTTAGTAAAACAACAAACAAAAAAAATGTATCTTGTCATTTTACCAAAAGGGCAACGTTGTCTGTGCTGAAGACTTTTTGAAAATATAATGTTACAGCTTTACATCTGACTGTAAAGAAGCATTGACACTGGAGACTCCTTCCAATAAATGCTAAATAAACGTCATCACACTAGTTTGCCTTTTGGGAAACATGTAAACATTGTATATAGCTTCTGAAGGGCAGAACTAAATTTTAAAAAAATATCTTTAAACACACTAATATCAATTTACACCAATCATCCTGTTCAAAAGTTTACACCACCGGCTCTTAATGTATCATGTTTCCTTCTATAGAATCAATTAATGTTTGTACCTTTTGTAATAGTTGTGTACATGTCTCTCAGTTGTCCTCAGTATGAAAAGATGGATCGCAACATCCTATTGCCACTAATGTGCAGGACCTGCAGGATTTTTGAATAACTATCACAAAACATAAAAACAGTCATTGATCATCCAGGTAACAACACACAATAAGAATCAAGCATATGTTAGCTTTTGAACTGGTTAATTCATGTAAATTCAGTTATCATTGTGCCTTGTGGACTATATGTAAACATCTGTTATGTGAAATAGCATTCTCAGGGCAATACTAAGTAAGAAATTAAATGCAATTTTTATGATCCCTATTTCTTTTTTTTTTTTTTAATTATTAACAGTTTGAAGATTCTGCAGGGTGTTTGTAAACTTATGACCTCAACTGTATAACCATTACACAACAATAAAATTAACCTTTGATTTACCTTGCAGTCATTACTATTGTCAGAGCTGCTGTTATAGAAAATGAAAACACCTTTGAGAATTCAACAGCATTGTAAAGTGTGACTTAATGTCTCATTTCAGTTCCAGGACCAAAATTTGACTGTAGTACAGAAACAAAAAAAAAAAAACAATGTAATTACTTACAGACCGCACTGTGTCTAACACTTGGTTGTACCAATATGCGTACCAATATAGGTAGAAATTGCACGATTTAAAAAGTTGGGTCGCATTGTGCAGTTGAGTGCACTGTATACAGTGCTAAATTTGGAACTGAATACAGTGCACTCAACTGTTCAATACAACCCAACTTTTTAACTGAGCAATTTCTATTCTTATAGAGCACACAGCAAAACAGGCATTAGATTGAATGCTGTATCTTTCATACTGAGCAAAGGCTCAGAAATTCTGGCTTCCCATTTATCCAAAGAAACATAAAGGAAAGGTGCAGAAAGAAGAAGATTAAGGGAGGAAAAAAGTATTACGCTTCCTGTTTCCACGACTGTCTGAGACACAATAACAGGCAAGAAATGCAAAATTCTTGCAAGAAAAAGTATAAATGTTTCATGAATGTGACACACATTTGTTCCAGTTTCCCAAGTTCAAACACACTTGTGTGCATACACATCTTGCTCAACATCTGAAGTAGATCTGGAGAATTGTACATGAGCTGAAGTGGAAACAGGAAGTTTTGTGAGGTTGTACAATTTTTCTGTTTTGTTATGTCCTCGTCATCATTGTATCATATTTATATGTTTGTATTTTGGTACCTGTAACAAAGGGCTCAGAGTCACAGAATAAGGATCCATGTGCATGGGATTTATTATGGCGAAACACAAAGTCAGAACAGGCAAGGTGTTTATCAGAGGGTTCAAAACATACATCCAAAGGATAGAATCCAAAAACAGGGTTGGAATACAGACCGTCCATCCATCCATCCATCCATCCATCCATTTTCTGTACTGCTTATCCTAAACAGGTTTGCTGGAGCCTATCCCAAGGGACTTGTGGCACGAGGCAGGGGACACCATTGACAGGGTGCCAAACAATCATAGGGCACAATCACACACACACACACACACACACACACACACACACACACACACTACAGACAATTTGGAAATGCCAGTCATCCTACAGCACACGTCTTTGGACTGGGGGAGGACGTGGAGTACTCAGAAGAAACCCCTGAAGCACGGGGGAATATGAAAACTGTATGTTCACAGGGCAGAAGCCAGGAATCAACCCTCCTCCTCAACCCTAGAGGTGTGAGGCAAACATGCCAACCAGTAAGCCAGGGTCAAAATCCAAAAAAAAAAAAAAACAAGTAAACAGATTCATCAGAAAAAAGGGAATAGGCATAGGAAAAAAATATTCGGCTTTGAACTCACCTGATTTTATGAGCAAATGTTCAAGATGTCCACGATGAAGTAATGCCTGCAACTGAGGAAGTGGGTTAGAATTCATGGGAGGGTGCCTTCTGGCAGTCTGGAAGAGGAGAGTCCAAGCTAGATGCCCCAGCACCAGTAGCTGCATGTACTCTCTCGCTCTCTCTCTCTCTCTCTCTCTCTCTCTCTCTCTCTCTCTCT
>JAFFST010049439.1:199996-218947 GCA_022414735.1 Noturus placidus
TTTTCTGTCTCGTCAAATGGAAGTTGTTTTCTCTCTTGTCTATATGCGCTGTCTGCAATAAAATCTTTCAAGCTGTTGGCAGTGGAGCGTTGAGAGTCGACAGTCGCACTCAACCAAAACAGTTCAAGGCCATTATAAGATCTCTGTAACTCAACAGAGAAGAACTGCGGCTCAATTTAAATCAACAGCAAGCTCTGAGAATTTATAAACCTCTCAATGGTGAAGAAAAGATTCTGTTGTAGATTTAAAGCCAGAAAGATACTAGACATAAAAAAAAAGATTATTTTGAGATGGCATGACTTTCACTACCGCTTGTTTTTACTGAGTCCTAATTCAGTGTTTTATTCTGTTATTCAGTTAATAACTTGCATAAAGTATTAAACTCCTTCTTTTATTTTTTTTTAATATGACAGACTATTATTAGATTGATTGCACATTACAAGGGGATTGCACAATTAAGGGATAAGCCTGTTTCCTGGATAAGCCTAGTCATGAACTAATATGTCTTTTTACTCTAGACCAAAATATTATTCATCCTCAATTGATTCAACTAACACAACAGTGCTGCTGAATTCTCCTTGGTCAGAAGGTATAGATTAATTTTGTATAACAGTAGTTCCAGCTGAAGATTTTTATTAATGAGCTCAATCAAATACCTATTTTGGTTTTACAGTAACAACTTGCATAGGAACATCCTTAGAGGCCACTCCACATAAACCATTTTTGGTTTTTAAATAAAAAGCCATTGCTGATATGGTGATGTTTACTGTGAAGAGATGTTATGTAACACGGAGGTCTTTGGGATGCAGAACATGTTCGGGATTCTTTTTAACATGTTGCTGCTTTTTTGTCTTATTAACTACATTAGACAAAAAAAAAAGAGGCTGTGAAGAAGAGACTTTTTTTTAAGAGTTGTTAAAATGTATTGTCAGGTCTATAAGTATTTGTAATTAAGCAATCAAGATGTGATTGAAGTGTAGACGTTCAGCTTTAATTCAAGAAGTTTAACAAAAATATTGCATTAACAGTTTGTTAGGAAGTACAGCGTTTTTTTTTGTTTGTTTGTTTGTTTGTTTGTTTATTTGTTTGTCCCTGCATTTTTACTGGCTCAAACGTAATTGGAAAAAACTAACAATTATAAGTTGAAGTATTATTTTTAATATTTGGAAGCAAATCCTTTGTAGTCATTGACTGCCTAAAGTATGGAACCTATGGACATCACCAAATGCTGAGTTTCCTGCCTTGGTGCTTGGCCAGGCCTTTACTTCAGTCTACTATGGTATACTTTGACAATTATATGCTTACCTCCTCCAGAGTGTTCTTGACTTGGCTAGATGTTCTGAAGGGGTTTTTCTTCAAAAAGGAAAGAATTGTGTGATCATCCAATTAAGTTCTCTTCCATGCCTTTTTTGTTGCTGAGCTCAGAAGTGCATTCATTCTTTTTAAGAATGTAACAATTTGATGATTTATGCTATCTCTTTAATAGGTCTGTTTTGGGTTTTTCTTTTTTTTTTTTCATCTTAATGATGGCCTCTGTCACTTGCACCGACACCTCTTTGGACTGCATATTCAGGCCCTGTTAACACTAGTGCATTTTCGCATGTCACATGGCCATTCATGCACATTGGGCATGTGCATACAAGTGCAAACAGGAAGTTAGTCACTAGACACTGGCAGGCACAAAAAACCGGCGGTCCATGTAGGGCTTATGCCACTTGATTTCGCTAATCATAGCTTGCCTCTTGTGCGTGTAGGCAGCTGCAGTATTATAAAATACTGAATTTAACTGCTTAATGGCTGCTAAGAATAACGACAAAGCCAGCAAAACTTGTGGTTCAGTCTCAGTGTCGTTTGTGTATACGATCAAGGTAGTGTAATTGTCATATGGTAGGGGCTTGACGAATCAGAGAAGGATACTCATTGATCCAGAAGACCCAATCAGAAGGCGAATGTGGGATGAAGCCACACCTTCGTTTTCAAAAGTCTTCGTTTTGGGCTGTTTACACTGAAACGCAAGCCCGGAGTTTTCAAACAAAAATGGGGTCTTCGGCGTTCCCAAAAGTCTCGGAGTAGTGTAGACCACAGGCGTAACCATAGCAACAGTTATGCGTTTTCAAAACAAAAATGCACTAGTGTAAACAGAGCCTGAGATTTTCCAGGAACAGCTACCAAATGCAAATTCAATGCTTGGAATCAACTCCAGACTGTTTATCTCATTAATTTTTCATGTAATAACCAGAAAAGAGGGTTAGAAAATGCTTATCATTTTTGCAACTTTTCTTCTTAGCTGTCTGAAAATACTAAAATTCAGTTATTTTCTAAGTAGGTCATTTAGTAGACTTGATACACATATTGTCTGGTTAGAGTATTTATTTTCAGGTACTTTTCTCTCACTATTTACATTTATCTTCATGTTCTTCCATAATAACCACATTGAATAAAAAGGTAACATCACAGCAGTGAGTCCATAAAAGAGATAATAAAGATAAATGTCCTTACCTGAAATTGCTGCATTGTTCTTTTAGACGTGTGCTTATTGACAGTGAATTCATTGCAAATTGATGTACCAGCTTTCTTTTCCTTCATTGCACAGTTGATATTTGCTGTTTATCTTAAGTGAAGGCTGCCTTATAACAATTTGCTTGAATGGCATTTTCTCCCCATCACTGCAGGCTTTGCATCGTTGTTTTGACTGAATTAGTATCTCCAGTTTCAGACACTTTCCCACTTTTCTGTATTCATGCCAGATTTTAAAAGCAACTTCCGGATGCCACTGAGTGTGCTCAAACTCATTAATCATGACAATAGTTGGCTTCAATTTAATCTTATTTAACTTAATTTAAGACTATGTAGTCCAGAAGTAATGAATCGGAGGTTAACGTTTGTTTCAGAAAACCGTTTTTAAGATCCTCATTAACTATTCAGGATAAATGCTTACTTCTGGATTAATTTTAGCCCTGTCTGTGAGGTTTTCATTTAAATTTGGTATGCTGCCTATAAGCAAAGTTGTAAGCTGTGCCTCTGATTTGGCAGATGGAGTGGACATGGTGTCAGGTGTATGTGTGTAAGTGAAATGGGAGGTACAAGATGTGTGTGTGTGTGTGTGTGTGTGTGTGGGTGGGTGGGTGGGTGGCAGTTTGTGGGTGTGTGTTTGTTTTGTATTCCACATTTACTGTCTGCATCGATGTCAGATGCTTTACATGACTGAAATATTGAACATACTCTGTCTGACCTGGTCCTTCAACAGATGACATATTTTTACACCGAGTATAGACCATTGCAATATGGCCATTCATCAGTGCCTCGTTAAAAGCAGATCAGTATCGATATAATGTGTATTTCGCACACAGTGATCAGCCCATACAACACAGCAGTTAGCACAGATGTCACTGTCATGCTTACATGGCTATGAAGCACAACAAAGGAGAATTGCTTTAATCAAACTCCAAATATACAATGGCCGGGGTAACCAAAACCTGTGACAAATTGTTTGTGTATGCTAAGTTCTAGTACGTTTTACAGTTGAGGTCATAAGTTTACATATAATTGTGTCTTCTTTTTTAAATAAAATAATCACAATTTACACCGATCATCCTGTTGAAAAGTTTACACCCCCATATCTCTTAATGTATTGTGTTGCCTTCTTGAGCATCAGAGAATGTTTGCACCTTTTGTAATAGTTGTGTACGAGTCGCTCAGTTGTCATTTTATTATCCCTTTTTTTCTTCTTCTCTTCTTCTTCTTCTTCTTCTTCTTAATAATAATAATAATAATAATAATAATAATAATATTTATCATTTTTATTATTATTATTATTATTATTACTATTTACATTTTGCAGATTCAGCAAAGCGTATGTAAACTTTTGACCTCAACTGTATATTAACATCATACATGGACAACTTGGCTACACTTTACTTGACCCCTTGCATCATTCTAGCATCATTTACATTTCATGGAAGACATTCATTATGTTTATGTCCAGGTCTATAATCTGTGTCATGCAGCTATTTTGATTGTCATGTGATAGCTGCTAAAAACATGAGAGCTAATCTCATGATAGCTTATTGCAAATGTTTATTTTGGCTAAGTGGGCTAGTTAACATACAGTATATCTGTTGCATATAAACAGACAGTTGGGGTCCAACAACTCCCAGACCACATTAATAACCAACTGGAAATGTACAGAAAGTTTTAAACGTTTGCCTTTTTTCTAGGTTACTATTTAATTTAAAGCCAATTTGTTAAATTGACCATGTTTCCTCCATTGTACAAAAGGTCATATTTTCCTTCAGTTCCTCATCCCTTCAATGAAAGCACGTGTTCAGATAACACTGTGATGGATTTGATCTAACATGGATCATCAGGTTTGCTACAAATCTGTGAAGTCTATGCCAGCTTGAGTGCATGTTGTTACAAAAGCAAAAGGGAGACATATCTAGTACTAATAAATTCATGGACATATTTCTGAGATTCTACTTTTCACTCCATTTACTGTTGATAATTTAGTTGTAATGACATATGTTTTAAATTATGTGGAAAAATATAAGCATTTTTACAGTTGCATGATTTGTGATAGTAAAGTATGAATATAAACCAATATTTATACTCATTTTCATGGTTAAATTCAGAAGTATTGATCGAGAACTGGGACTACATTTGTGACTGCATTGACAGCAATGACATCCATTATACACCTACCATCCAATCAGAAATGAGAATTTTCTGTCTTCTGTGGTATTAAATAAAATCTATACTTTGCATCAATGTTTCAGATGCTGAAATATTGGACTATTCAACATGACATGTTATGTTTTCATATCGTGTATAACACCTGTTATGAAATCTACACTAGAAAACATTACAATATTGTAAAATGTCATGACAATTACCGTTAATGCTAGTATAACATTCTTACACAGTATTACTTCAAATTAAATGACATCACAACTCAAAAAAGCGTATCTTTTCTCCTCCATGAAACATTTAGAATATTTCTATTTTCAAACAATCTTTCAGTGCAAGCTTCTTCATGCAAGTTATTATGAATTAGCAATCAAAAGGCCAAAATGCAATTGATAAAGAACTGTATGTAACAGCATAAGCTCCTCAATATACACTGCCCTTCTCATTGAGACTAGTGCTTTGTGCAGCTGTTTTGTTTATATCTTAGTTGAGGTCCTGTCTTCACCCTCATCACATTATTTGTCTGTTCTCCCTGAATGTGTTCACCTGCTTCTTTGTTTATCTTTAATTAGACTGTATTGGGGTATAACACAATCTCACCATCTGTATCGGAATCTGTTTAATACTTCCATATCTGTATCTGTTCACTGGTTTAAACACAAGATTGGCATAGCATAAAAGAAAAGGGTTTGTTGGTGTTTTTGTTATTTTAATTAAATATGAACCCTAGATTTATGCCTCCCAAAACAGTGGAAAAATCCAAATGTGGGCAATATCAGTGTGGTTTCTCAACCTCAGCAACATCACTCAAGTTCAGAATTGGTCTCAACTAGAGATGTGCATGGAACTGTTTCACAGATATTATTTTGGCTTGTCCTGTATCTGCCCATGATACTAGCCACCTCATTTAAACCACAACAAACCTGACCAGGCAGTAACTAAGGAAGCAGTGTACATTAAGAGCAGTGCACAGTGCCACATATTGATGTTTATGAATGTGGTCTTTCTTTGGCCCACGAGCTTCATATGTACTCTCTCACTAATGCCCAGATGAAAGTAAAAAACCTCCCACTTTTTTTATATGCTCCATGAGATCCCAGGCCTAATACACACCTTTACTCTGAACCAGATGCCCTGAGAACCTTTCTCGGAAGCTGTATAAATGTCAAGGATTTCCCCTTGCGCTGAGTGCCGGAGCATTCAGTAAGCATGAACTGCCCGAAGTGTGACAGATCACGCTTCTGGGTTGTCATTAATGTTTTTACTTTGGCACTTGTGGGTTTTTTTGGTTTCTGTCCTGTCTCCGCCCCTGTTTTGTTACTGGTTGTTCCTAATGTCTCAGCTGTTCTGTGATATCCCTTAGATTACGTGTATATTTAAACCCCTTGTGTTTCATTGTCAGGTTGCGAAGTATTGTTTCTGTGTGTTTATTGCCAGACCCATACCAAGCCTTTTGATCCTTGTTTCAAGTTTCATGGTTTTGATCCTGTTCTGTCCTCATGTTCCATGATTCTGGTCTAAGCCTAGTTTCTGTTGTTTGCCGATCGCCTGACCCTTCACCTGTTTTATGACCCTGGTTTTGCCTTACGATCTGGATTTGTCTGCCTGCCTCTCTTCATTAAAAGCTTCAACTGCACTTGCATCTGTCACCAAGCCCTGCTTACATGAGAATAAAACATAATATTAGTAGTAATATTTGTGCACATCCTGTTCATAGCTGTATTTGTATCTGTTTAGAATACATTATAAATGGTAAATAAATAAATTGTAAATGACGCACTTATATAGCACTTTAATCCAAATAACTTTTCAATGTGTCTCATTCACAACTTGGGGTTCAGTGTCTTGCCCAAGGACACAGCATGTGGAGTCATGTGGGCCAGGAATCAAACCGCCAACCCTACGATTAGTCGACAACCCGCTCTACCACCTGAGCCACAGCCGCCCCACATTATGTGTTTGTTCTAAATAATCTATTTGTATTCAGTATATACAGTATATCCCCAGTATGTATATACCCTGTTTTTACTTTACTCATAACAAAGCCTTGAGGGGAAACTGCATTCAATTCTTAGCCATCGTTCCCTGTGTTTTCCCAGTATCTTATTTTTGTTCACATTTCTGCTGCTTTAGCGCCACTCTAATCCCATTGGTATTCTGGGATTTATGATCATGCCTTGTATTTTGTATTTTTGTCTTGTCTTGTGTTATCGTTTCTGCCTGTGTTTTGTCTGATATGATTTGTCACAATGACTTCAAGATTAATCTTGAATAAAATTATACACTTGGATTCAGCCAATCATCACACACTACTTAATACACCTTTGAATTGCTTCAGTCATACCACTACAGCTTAACTTGCCACTTACTTCTTTCTAACTTAGTCTTTTTTTTTCTCTCAGATACCATAGGTTTGCAAGTCATATGAGCAGGGGAGCTGTCAGCTTTTCTCCACATGCACCATTGCATCACTTAGGTGACTCCGGTCCAGCTCTCATAGACATAAAATCAAGAAAGAGGAAGCGGCTAACGAAGTACCGAACCGTTTTTGGCTTTGTTGAGGGTCATCGAGTGGTCAAACCATGCGCTTCACACTGAGCCTAACCTGTTTTTGACCTCATCCCCTTCTTTGCAAAGACTGAAAGCTAAAATCCTTTCATATAACTCTTATAGTCTATGTGTCCATGGGATGATTTAGAATAGATCTAAGGTTTTGGTCCTGACGTCTGCTTCTAGATTAAAATGTTGCTTGAAGTGCTTAGTGTTAGAATTCCAAAATGGATTTGTTAAGGAAAAGAGGAGTGAAATTGCTAATTCTTGAAAACATTTGACACTAATAAGGAAATAACTGACAAATAATGAAAAGAAAATGGCCATCGTTATGTAGATTTAAAAAACAAACAATTTTTCCATCTTTTTTTGCAAAGCACTTCCACTACACCAAGTTCTCCCACTATTTCATTGGAGTTGCTTAGAAGTAACTGTTCTCAATTTTTTTTCCATTTTTGAATCCATATATTAATGTAATGAGATCTGATCTCGATTTCTCAGTCACCAGCCATAAATCTCTAATCTAACCCTCAGGGTCACCTAGGTGTACATCTTCATCTTCTGTCTCCTAGTCTTACCTTGATCTCCAATCTGTCACATCCTCTCTCATTAAAACTTCTCCCTTTATTTTTTGAGTTCTTAAGTCTGAATACCTAGCATAGGTCAACATTTCTTATCATCTCGCTTTGGCAATTCCCAGTCGTAAAAGTACTTCGGTGCTTTCATGGAAATCCTTCTTGGTTTTCACTTTTAATTCCTTTTGATCTTCATTCCCACAGATTGTGATTACGCTTGCTGTGGGAAAAAAATCTTCATGGCCAATCTGTACAATTTTTCAGTTTCCTCATGAGAATGTGTGACGGCTTGGTATTCCTCCCTTGTCATCTTTCTTTTGTCATTTCTATTCATAGACAAAAGTTTCTGGATTACTTATTGGCTGACTGTTTTAAGGTTTCAGGGTACAACTCAAAAACGTGTTTTTCTTTGTTGTAATTTTTTTTTTTCTTTCTGTTCTTACAAGACTGGGATGTACTCTCTGAAGGTTAAAAAAAATACCAGTCATAATGTTCTCTGCCTGTTTTGAGCATGTATTCAGCTGACAAAAGGTTCCAGGCATGAATTTCCTATTCAGGAAGCTTCTTGTGAGCTGAAGAAATGTCAGCTTGCATAGGAGGACGTTTGTATAATCCCTGAACAGATGCATGTGATAGTTTTCATATGATAAAAGTTTAGGTTTTTAGTATTTGCAGTACATACTGTATGTGGTTACTAGAATTTTGAATTGATGTGGAACACTCTCCAACAATAACTAGTTGATTTATGTTAGTTGAATTATTTAATTAACATTATATACTGGATAGTTGTAAATGTTTGATCACCTAATGTCCCAATCATTACAATCATTCATTAATGCCCATTCAGCAATGAAGCTCATACAGTAGCATTCGGGCTTTACTATATTGATTTGTATGGCTCCACACAACCTCCAACACACAATAATAATGTAACATGATTGTTAATAAGTTTCAAAGCTTGGCAAGCTTCAAAGTTTAGAAAAGCCCATTGTTTCTTTTCCTAAAGTCATTCCTTATGACAACACATCACATTAACCGCCTTGACACAAACCGCCTTTGAAGTCTCACTTCCATGTGACAGAAACCCATCAGAAGCTCTGACTTCACATAATAATCACAAACAAGTTAGATTTCTTGCAATTTGTCGCCTGTCGGGCAGAGGCACATCAAGGGTGAAGTTGCATTTCGGCGAAGCGCTATGACCATGAGCGATGAGTGCGCTTGTGAATAACTAAGCCACTGATTTGGGGCGACACCTCCTTGATTGGTACAAATAGGGGTATGTGGCCCCTTCCTACCATGTCTCCTGACCTCCCTTTTACAAAGGGGCTCATGAGGCTGTGGTTCTTGCCCACTAGCGCCTTTGCCTGTGTTCTTCCATGGGAGTCAGGTGAAAAGGTTAATGGATTCAGTGCTGTAGAGCAATGCAGCAGATCCCTTATGGTGGTCGCACCAGGTCTCAGAGGACATGTGGAAGGGGAGTTAGGCAGCATGTTGATGCAAGAACAGAGAAGGAGATATGCTTCAGGGTGGCTTTGCTGCCCTCGTCAGATCAATTGTGTTTATTACAATGATGTCTTTTGGGTGGCAAGACAACACACAACTCTGATGTACTTGAGGCTCCCTGTGGAAGCTTTTTGTACTTAGATCAAATGCAGTGTTCAGATCTTACACCCAAAATTCCTCAAAGTTTTAGTGTCTGAGTGACAGCTGAGGAGTTGCTGTAAATTATCCTGCTCCAGAAGGTCAGCTTTGCATAATCCTCCTAAAGAGAATCTCAACCTTTCAGTGTGTGTGTGTGTGTGTGTGTGTGTGTGTGTGTGTGTGTGTGTGTGTGTGTGTGTGTGTGTGTGTGTGTGTGTGTGTGTGTGTGTGTGTGTGCGTGTGTGTGTGCAGATCAGCCTCCAGACGCTCCATCTGAACACCCCAAGAGACATGCTGGAAGCCAAATTCAGTGACTAGAAGCACCAGCCAAATCCCAAGTTTGTCTCTTACATGTTCACACAAGCTGTTCTAGCTGGAGTGGCCCTGCATTACCCATCCAACCTGCTCTGGCAAGGAAATCCCATTTAGCGTCTGCATAATGATGCAATGAACAAGCAACATACTGTAGCCATCAATCGACTAAGGAACAGAAATATCAGGAGGATGTGTTACACAGCTGAGCATCAGTGAGGAGGCTTGTTAGAAGCAAGCACTATACACATATCCACTAGAAATACAGCAGCTCATACTTTTTTGGTAACTTTTACTTCATTCCTCTTTCTTCTTTTTCCCCTTAGCTTGGGAAATGACAAGTGCTCTGTTCCCATCATGCTCTCTGAGGGCCTGCAGAACAGATGCAGTGCAGCTGGACAGCTTTGTTATCCTTTATTTATCATGCCAAGGCAGGTTGATTGACAAGATGGAACATCAGAAGTTCCACTTAGAGCCAAATGGATTAGACGAAAGCCTCTGTGAAAGATAAAACAAAGTGAGACAACATAACAAGCTGTTTACGGAGCCACAATAAAAGATGTCTCTTACTGTGTTGTAACTGGGTTCATTGTCAGAACATTGCAACATTTTTTTTTTCATTTGCTTTGATATCATTCGCTTTATTTGAAGTGAATAATATATATGCTTGTATATGTACAAGCAGATATATTGGTGGGCGTTATGAAACCTCAAGGTTACACACACATACAGTTGGCTGTATAAATGAAGGATTGTTTTTTGAAGAAAACACAAAAATTTTTATAATTTGTTATTATTTTGTTTAAAGATCTTATTTTTTCATTTAGTACCGTCCTTCAGAAGCTTCATAAGTTATTTACATGTTTCCCAGAAGACAAAATAACAATTTACACCAATCATCTAGTTCATAAGTCATAAGTTTACATCCCCATGGCTCTTAATGTATCGTGTTGCCTTCTTGAGCATCAGTGAATGTTTGCACCTTTTGTAATAGTTGTGGACGAGTCCCTCAGTTGTCCTCAGTGTGAAAAGATGGATCTCAACATCATATAGCCACTGTTGGAAAGGGGTCAAATATGCAGAAGATGCTGGAAAAGTAAAGAATGTGCAGGACCTGGAGGATTTTTCTGAAGAACAGTGAGCAGTGAGCAGGGACTCATGAACAATTCTCACAAAACATAAACACAGTCAATGAACATCTAGGTAACGACACACGGTATTAATATTCAAGCGTATGTAACCTTTTGAACTGGTACATTTGTGTAAATTCAATTATTATTGTGTTTTGTGAACTATATGTAAACATCTGTTATGTGAAGTAGCTTATTCAGGGCAGTATAAAAACAAAATGCAATTTTAATGATCCCTGGTTTGTTTGTTTTTTTAATTATTAACATTATGCAGATTCTGCAGGGGTATGTAAATATATGAGAACAACTAATTTCCATAACAGCGTAAATGATAGTAATACCGGCTGTAATTCAAATCATAGCTTTATATTAATGTGCTTGTTCCAATATCTTATAATTTCTATGGTAACATGTCATACACTGGCACTTGTATGGTGGACGGTCCAAATAATCTAAGTTATAATGAAAAAAAACTCAATAAATCATTATTCACTTTGTGAAATGTTCTGTAAGGAGATATTTATTTAACACTTATGGAAGGAGTCTCCAGCGTCAGCGCTTTGTAACAGTCGGTAAGTTTTCCACCGTGGGAAAGTCTTCAGGACAAATGAGTTTGCGCTTTCTGGTTTCTCTGTAACCTGACAACCTTTGGGTTTTTTTTTTTGTTGTTGTTGTTTGGTTGTTTGTTTGTTTTATTAACTCAGGAGAGAGGAAAAAGAGGATGTTGAGGGAACAATTGTTTATAGCTGCTATAACAGAAGTGATAACAGAACTAACTTGTCTTGTGGACATTCACCACATTAAACAAAACTATAAACTGTTAAAAAGCATGACTCTTTGTCCTTCAATAATAAAATTCTGTCATTCAGAAATAACAAAAAAAAATGTAAGAGTTCACAAAATACTGTGGTTTATATGAGGAACAAAAAAACTTGGGACATGCCGTTATTGGTAAATAATCAACTTTGGACTGCTAACATTAACTCTGCTTCACTTCAGGCCACATCATTCCACCATACTGTTGATAGTTGTCCTATAATAGCAGGCCCCATCATTTTTTATCCCTTATATAGAAGATTTTCTAATTCACTCCAGTGAAATAACTTCATTAGTGCTCATTAGGGGGTCATAATGAAACCACTGACAGTGTGGATTGTGATTGGTGGTATGACTAATAATAATAATAATAATAATAATAATAATAATAATAATAATAATAATAATAATAATAATAATAATAATATGTATACTAGATCCTTTCTCACACTCAAAGCTGCAATCTCAACAAACACAAAAAAGGTCAGTTTAGTGTTACAGTCAGAATGGTTACAGTCAGAGTCCATTTCATGGCTGATGCAACCATGTCACCCATATACCACAAGACACCAGTCTCAAATGGCATGCTGCAGAGCAACAGAGCCATATAAATCAATCAGGCGGCAAATGCCCAGGTACACTGTAATGCCAGGGTGGCTATGAGTTGGCTCATACCACAGAAAAAGGAAACCAATCAAATTGAAGAGAGAAAGGATACTCAGCAGATACACCAGACAGACACAGAGAGAACCAGAACCTCCTTGCCAATGTGAACACCAGCTGAGACTGCATGACAGATTCCAGACTGCAGAACAACCTGGCTTTGTGTTCAACTTATTCCTGATACCTGGTAGATATGGTTTTATTTTAGAAGACCAACACCAAGAATATGCTCCTCTTGGGCCTTTCAGAGCTGAAAAACAGACTCAACCAGAGATCAAACCAACAGTCAGCTTGCTTGTACACACAAGCTGACTTCACATTCAAAAACATCCATACTAGTAGGTACAGTGAATCCGGAAAGTATTCACAGTGCTTCACTTTTTCCACATTTTGTTATGTTACAGCCTTATTCCAAAATGGATTAAATTAATTATTTTCCTCGAAATTTTACAAACAATACCACATAATGACAATGTGAAAGAAGTTTGTTTGAAATCTTTCCAAATTTCTTAAAAATAAAAAACAAAAAAAGCGCATGTACATAAGTATTTACAGCCTTTGCTCAATACTTTGTTGAAGCACCTTTGGCACCAACCACAGCCTCAAGTCTTTTTGAGTATGATGCTACAAGCTTTGGACTCCTATTTTTGGGAAGTTTCTCCCATTCTTCTTTGCAGGACCTCTCAAGCTCTCTCTCAAGTGTACCCTGCCTTGTGCCCAATGCTCCCTGGGATATGCCCCAGGTTTCCCCGTGACCCTGAAAAGGATAAAGCAATATAGAAGATGGATGGATGGAAGGATAATGAATTTAATCCATTTTGGAATAAGGCTGTAACATAACAAAATGTGGATAAAGTGAAGCGCTTTGAATTCTTTCCGGATGCACTGTATAGTACATAAAGTCCATTGCAGTATTATTGGCCCTTTATGAAATAACATGTATTCCATTTCTAACAATTACAATAACGTATCTGTGAATACTACAGTTATTTACAGTATATGGGCAGTGGTGGCTTTCCGGTTGAGGCACTGGGTTACTGAACAGAAGGTCTGGGGTTCAAGCCCCAGCACTGCCAAGCTGCCACTGTTGGGCCCTTGAGAAAGGCCCTTAACCCTCACTGCTCCAGGGGTGCTGTATCATAGCTGAACCTGCACTCTGACCCCAGCTTCCTGACATTTTGGGATATGCGAAGAAAAGAATTTCACTGTGTATATGTGATCAATAAAGACTCATTATATGAACTGCTTTAAAAGTGTTGGCACCTTTCAAGAAAAGGACACCCATACAGATGTGCCCTTTAAGAATGCACATTCTTTCATGCAGTTTCACACAATTCATCACGTGTGATCACGTGGCACCCTACAGACCCACTTCTTAGAATTTAAATTAATTTGTTGAGCTTCTCACAATAACCCTCAGGTGGTGCATGGAACAACATACTGTAGCTGAACACAATACAACCAAAAAACAGAATTTGTGGTTGATTAGATTTAAGAAAAAAGATTATGTATGGTTCACATATAATTATTAAATTTCTCATCAAAACTTATGCTAAACCAAATTCAAACAAGTTTCTAATTACAAGATTAAATTATACAAAGCAAGCATAATTGAGTCAGGTAGTACAGGTACAATAACTATAGTATTTAAATTAACGTGACTACATTGTGTGTGCTAGAATAGAGAAAAGGTAACATCCTTCGCAGGATCCTTTTTCCTTTTTCATTGGCCACATCTGGAGGTGCTAATTGGCAATTATAATAACCTCCACTGTTCTGGGAAGGCTGATGTGCGGTTAGGAAGCCTGCAGAGCAGTCAGTGTTCTACTTCATACAACACAATGGATGTTTAGTGGGGTTGATGCCAGGGTTTTGTGTAGGCCACTCAAGTTCTTCTACACCAACTTTACCAAACCGTGGGCCTTGCTTTTTGTACAGGAGCGCTGTCATGCTAGAACAGGTTTGGGCCCCTTCATTAAAATTGTCAGCAAAGGAAAATATTAAAGCTACAGCATGCAAAGAAATCTTATACAATTGTGTGCTTCAATTTTGTGGCAGCAGTTTGTTGAAGGAAAGACAAACAAACCTTTGACCATCCCTGGCCAAATCACATATTTTGTTGATTTTTGAAGCAAAAAGAATTTAAAAAGCACACTGGGTAGAAAAGCAAAGCAAAATTCCCAAATTACATCAAAGACCTGCAGGAAGTTTTACCTGACACAAGCAGTGATGTGCCATTCAACTTTGCAGTGTTGCCTGCACAAACATGATCTGCATGGAAGAGTCATCAGAAGGAAGCCTTACCTGTGACCTTATCACAAAGTCTACATCTGAGTTGTACAAAACAACAGCTACATAAGTCAGAGGCATTTTGGAAATGTGTGCTGTGGACTGGTGAAGTAAAAATTAACTCTTTGGCCACAATCAACAAGTGTATGTTTAGAGAAAGCAGCATTTGATGAAAAAAAAAAAACCTTGCCAACTGTTAAGAATAGAGATGGATCTGTTATGCTCTAGGGTTGTGTAGGAACTCATCTGTTGTTATTTTCTAATTGTCCACCCGGCTCAATCCCATCTATCATGTACTATATCCAGCAGTCTTGTGATCATAACCTGACACTATTAAGTGCTGAAGAACAATAAGCACACATTATGCATGGAAATAATGAGTGGAACACCTGTTCATGATGTTACCCCTCCTTGCCAGCAGAGGTTGCACTCTCCTGAGGTCATCTGGGTCCAATTTCCTGTGCACATTCCACTTTCATATACTGTATTTAAGCTCATTCTTTTCAGTATCACCTTGCAAAGACTCACCAGGTCACTAGTTGTGTATGTTCTGAGACTTAAAGCGTATAGACATTTTGCTTGTTCGTCTGATTCCTCTACGGATTATCCTCAGGTTTTGTCATTTTGACCCCTGTTTGCTCTATCATTTGGGGATTTGGACAGTGTTTCGCTTCTGTCAATAAAGCCTCCCTCCATAATGATCCAAAACATTCTCCTGAGTCTCCTAACACCATTGTTATGACTGTAATTTGTATACACCCTATCACATCATTGCTGTGCTGAGAATAGTCCACTATCCAAATAACATCTGGTCAATGCTGACAAATTATGCAATAGTGCTACATTAACTAACTTACGTTTTTTGGTTTGTTTGTTTGTTTGTTTGTTTGTTTGTTTGGGTTTTTTATATATATATAAAGGAAGAAGGACTTTAGTTCTAAATGTACTTTTTAAATGTTATTTACACTGTAAATCTTTGTGTTGTGATGTAATATTCTCTACCTCCATGTTTTTTTTTCTTCATTTTTATAATTAAAAACTATGAATGTCGAAAATTATCATGTATACATAAAGTATTTTGTCATATTGTCTTAGTATCGCATTATCATATGTTCTAGCCACAGTGCATTTTACGACTTCCTTGACTCACACGATAATACTCTTAGTGTTGTTAGGTATGATGATTCAGAAAGATGGCATCTGTGATAATAATAAAATAACTTTATTTATGGAGAACATTTCATGTATATGGTATATGCACTCCTAAGTGCTTTAGAATATGTTTAAAATAAAATAAAAATCATTTTAAATAAAAACTTGGAAGCACTATTAAAATAAACTACATAATAAAAGTGACATGAATAAGAAAAAATACAATATCAGCATGCTAAAATAATCCGAAGTGTTGAAAAAAGAACATATTAAATATACTTTCTTTCATGAGTTTAAGCTGTGAGATAAATTTACAAGGCCCAGCTGCATTTTAAATGCATTTGTTCAGCTTCAGTAATTGGCTCTAAATATCGATTGGACTGCACTGCAAAAGAAGGATTACAGTAAAGTGTCTGTGAATATACAGCAGATTATTGGCTGTTTTTTAGACCAGTATTTATTTGCTGTACTAATTGAGCAAGATGGTTTTCTTTCACAGTGCAGGACTAAAGTCTTTATACTGACAGACAATACAGAGAGGAGGGGGGGAAGGATAGCAATGGAGAAAATTGAGTAATTTAATTTCTATTTGGTTTTTTTTTTGTTTTGTTTTGTTTTGTTTTTTTTTCTTTTGTAATCGAAACAACACACTGTGTTCTGATTGTGTGGTACAGTATATAAACAGTTTCTCCTCCTGAGGACCGCAGCTGAACACAAGCAATTATTATTTCAAGTCTGTGGCAGTATTCGCTTGATATTCCAGTGTGTTTGAAGGCATAAGATTAATCAGAGGAAAGAGAGAGAGAGTGAGAGAGAGAGAGAGAGAGAGAGAGAGAGAGAGAGAGAGAGAGAGCATATAATGCACCAGCCGGCCCTCCAGACTGACAAAGTGTTCAAATTTATGGAGGATCTATTCTCCCCACACACTCTCTGTTAGTTAAACCAGGAGAAAGGTCTTGATTTCCCTGGAGAACACAGGGACGAACACACACACACTCACACACAGAGAGAGCGAGAGAGAGACAGTCAGAGCAGTCCATTTCATCTCTGCATTTAAGACATGGTCTACATTGAGGATTAATCCTTTCATGACTGTATAGCAAATTGAATTTGATCAACTGGTTAAACTTTATGAATTTTACAATTCTGTGGACACCTGTGCTGAACAATTACTTTACATAAACATGGTCAGGGACTTATTTGGTATTTCTGAGGCCCCAAGCATAGCTACTGTATGTCTAGGGTTGCCAGTGAAAGACGTTTGAGTTCATTGTAATTCCGGAGTACTTCCTATTTTTAGGGATAAAAAATTATTGTGCCAATTCACACCAGGTCTACATATTTTCATAGTGTGCTCTGCCATTTTATTCATGCGCTTTTAAATGGATGTGACCAGGCGCAGACTGCCCATTGGGAAGTTTGGGAATTCTTTTTTCCCAACCTTGGCATTATATAGCCTATATACAGATATTCAATAGGTCATCTTGAATAGTGTGCTTTGTGTGATATAGTGTGAATATAGTGTTCTTTATGTGAATTTTGCTGTAAATATGGTGTGCTTTGTGTGAATATGTAGTGGGAATATGAGGCAGCTGTGGCTCAGGTGGTACGGCAGGTTGTTCACTAATCGTAGCATTGTCAGTTTGATTCCCAGCCCGCATGACTCCACATGCCGAAGTGTCGTTGGTCAAGACACTGAACCCCAAATTGCTCTCAATGGCAAGCTAACGCGTTGCATACTATTGATGTGTGTGTGAATGGGTAAATGAGACACAGTAGCTTCTTTTACATGGACAACAATAATCCACTCTTAACCTGATTAAGAACATACTTTGATTAGGAAACTACCATATAAACAGCAATTTTTAACAGCAAATTCCCAGGCTGCTTTTTGTTGCCAGGTTGCTTTTTGTTACTGATTCAAGAGTAAAATCTACCGCTGCTATGAACAAATTTGCTTCCTGTTTCAAAAGCAGATCACCGAATCACTGCTAAAAGAATAAACTAGCCAATTCCTGTGTATTTTCTCTCTGTTTTTAATTTTCATGTGCTATATGTCGACATTAAACTGAGGGATTTATATGAACTGGCACACAATTTCACATTGACGTTGTTAGTCAAGATTTCTTGTCAAAGTGTAGAGTCATCAGAAAGACCACCTCAGCTTAGAATTAATCTCTGTGACCTCAAAGCTTAAGGAGAATAACAGTAAGACTAACGGCTTCTTCATCTGTCAACCTAGTAGTAATGTCCAACACCTCCTCCTCAATAGACGTTTCCATGAGAGCAGAGTATTTATGTGTTTGTTTTTTTTTTCTTAACAAAAGATCGAAAGGTTTAAACAATAAAGACAATTTTTCACAGCCTTCTTTGCTCATATTTACCAAGGGTGCCATTATTAGTGGAGGGAACTGTATATAGATATAAAGATTTTTTTTATTATTTTACATTTTGAAAAACTTATCTCTACACATACTGTTAGTATAGTTTTCAGTTTGTGCATGCTACTTCTGTTTGCAAGAATTTGAGTAAGCATGGGTTATTTTATAACATAACCTTCTTACCTGTTATAATTATACACAATATTGCTTCAGACCACTCAGAGCCCACAGACTGAAAATACAGAAAAGACACACACTGCTATTCACCCATGTAATGATGAATTGTAATCGATGCAATGTGCGTCAAGATCATCCTTTCTTCTTTTAAATAAAATAATTACCGGTATGTTTAAACCATTGAAACTATAGACCATACCATAATTGTAATGAAAACAAACAAAAATAAAACGTATTTATGAGCTCTGTACCATCAATCATTTGCAATGCATGTTTAAATAGATGATTGTTCTCTGCATGCTTCTGCACATGTGTGTAATGGACATCCAGTGAGTTTTTTTAATTAGGTATTTTTTTCCAAGCCACCCACACAGGCAAATCACACAAACTAATCAACGCATGATCCATGATGTTTAACAATGAACCAATTTTCATGATTTGTCACCCTGCGATTATTATGATATGTGTTGCTTGCAACTGAAAAAATAAGCAAATGTGCATGTGGAAATTATGAAGTCTGTCAAGTCTGTCAGTGATCTCATCATTGAGTAATATAATAATTAAAATATATATATA
>JAFFST010049439.1:240206-260624 GCA_022414735.1 Noturus placidus
TGCCTTTACTGTCTCTATTCCAAATGTGGTGTTCAACATTGAAACCATGTACGTTATTGTCATTTTGTTTTCTTAATTTATTCTGTTCTTTCAAACCTTATTAAACCTTATTTAGAGGTCACTATGAATATCTTTGTGTAGATTATTTTCCATAGAAAGGGGTTAGGGAATAGTGAAGATAGGGGGACTCTTACACTGCTCTTACACTGCCATCTTCTGGAAGATGCCCACAGTTAAAGAGATAATTGTATCATGAGTAAGTTATAATACCTTGATTTTTGTTCGAAAGAGGGTGAAATATTCAATATGGAGTGGTGTGGTACATCATACATCTTACTTTTTAGACACTTAATGTTAAAACAAGTTAGTTTATGTTCTCACAAGTCATCTGTGTTGAAGACTTTTCCATGTCAAACTTACAGCTCTAACTCTGACTGCAACAAAGCACTGACACAGGAGACTCCTTCCAAAAATGGTAAATAAACTTCTCCTAATGAAAACATATAATATCTAACCATATCTAATAAATACACCATTTATTAATCATTTTATGTGGAGCATCTACAATATAAGTCCCTGTCGGAGCTCCTGTAATACAAAGTGACTCATCACCCTCTGACTCAAAAATTCTTAATCAAAAAATTCCACAAAGCTGTGTTTATAAAGTTGAGTAAAATAGCTTTGTGCTTAAAAAGTTTTTATAGCATAATAATATACAGCATAGAGTAGATCTTCAACGTTCATGTTCTCATGCTGATTCTCATAATCAAATATTGTTCAGGTCAAATTAATAATGTGTGTTTTCATTAAGCTGATACTAGGCTATGCAGGGTGTATAAAGTGTGATATCAATTTAATGTTGCTGTAAATCGTTGTGTTTATGGTATTTATTACTAAACGTTTACATTTAGTAAATGAGTAGTACCTGTACATGAGACTGCAAAAAATATGCCATGTTGAAGTTGAAAATATATTGGAGTGTCCACACTTTTATGTCCATAAAAGTGCCATTTGTATATCACAAGGCCAGACCATTATAAAAATAAATAAATAAACAAACAAACCAACCAACAAATAAATAAATAAATAAATAAATAAATAAGAAATGTTCGGCATCGGTAATGGAACGGCTTCATTAAATTTCCACATCCTATTCAGAATGTCAGCTGTTGTTTCATTGTATTTATGATTGTATGAGTATTGCAAGCCTACAAGTATGAATATTGTATTCAGTTTGATATTTTAAGGCACCAAGCTATTAGTGGATTAAATTGTACAGCCAGTTTTTAGACTTTTTGTTAGATTGATATGCACAATATTGTTTGTAGATACATATACATATACATATACATATACATATACATATACATATACATATACATATACACATACATATGTGTGACAATTTAAAGGGAAGAAAACTACAAGTGTCTTATTAAGGTGTTGGGCCACCAGAAGAGCTTCAATGCACAGAAGAGCACAGATTCTACAAGTCTCTGGAACTGTACTAGAGGGATGAACACTACTCTTTCACAACACAATCCCTCAGTTGGTGTCTTGATGATGGAGGTTAAAAGTGTTCCATATGTGTTCAACTGTGTTACAATTTAGTGACTATGAAGACCATATCAAATGACTTACATCATTTCAACCTCATCCAACCATTCACTGAGTCCTCGAGCAGTGTGGATGGGGACATCAGTCAGGAGAGAAATGTTTCATCAATATGATAAGTCAGAAGAACTTTGTATTGATTTGCAGTGACGCTTCTGTCCAATGGGACAAGTGAGCCCAACTATGCCAGCAAAATGAATAACTCCCCCGACAGCATTACAGCCAAGCACAGTTTTCCATTCTTTAATGGTCCTTTCTGAGCCTGTGTCCAGTGTTGCCTCAGATTCCTGTTCTTGGTTGACAGGAGTGTGCTCTTGTAGTCCATCCTCCTTAACGTTTGATGTGTTGTGCACTCTGCTTTTCTGCCCACCATATTTGTAAATAGTGGTTATTTGAGTTACTGTAGCCCACCCGTCAGCTCTAACCAGTCATATCTGAATATACAGTATGTGGTTTATACTAAATAATAAGAATAATAATGTGAAAATGTCTTCAACAATAAAACCAGAACAGTATGAAATCTGTGCATGTAATATTTGTAATATTGATCTGCGTGAAAGTATGGAAGTTTGACTTAGAATGGATTTATATGTATTGTACATTTTCCCATTATTACTGTTTGCCATCAAATAAAATTGACACTAGCCAGAGAATGCCAGAGAGAGTGAGAGAGAGAGAGAGAGAGAGAGAGAGAGAGAGAGAGGGGGGGAGAGAGAAAGAGAGAGAGAGAGAGAGAGAGAGGGAGAAGGAGAGAGAGAGGGGGGGGGAATGTATATATTTTATAAATGATATAAATATGTGTGAAACCATGTTACATTTCCCCCAACTTGACCTTGCTTTTAAGTTCCACAGCAAGGTCAGGTCAAAAGAAAAACCTATTCAGTAGATGACTTTGAAACAAATTTGTATAAATGTGAAGTAAATTAGCACTGACATTTCTTCTTGAAGTCCATTGTCTTCGAAACTATTCAAATCTGCAATCAGTAAACCACCCCAAGGTGAGAGTTTAATTGAAAACACACATCTGATTTCTGATTCCTGAGAGTGCAAGTGACTTCATGGTGAAGAAGTAATCATGATAATGATTAATTCTGCAAATCATTACCAATTTCCAAATCTGTAAATCTGTACTGTTTCTGATATGCTTACTAAGTTTACACACAACCTTAAACTGGCTTATTCAAAATCCCTACATTCCACTGAGGGGTGAATGCACAAAAGAAGAGTACAGCAACCATATTTCACCAAACTTACCCATTCTACTTTACTCATAACACTCCTCCTTAACCTCTATTGTGCTGGTCGTCCCATTCCATTGCTTCACAATCCACAAAAGCACAGGATTGCCACTCAGAGCTTTTACTGAGAAAACAAAGGCCTCCCCTTGTCTGAGAAATCCATATCCTAATTGATTCTCATTTTCATTAGTCACCGCAAGAGGCTTTTGTCCTGTGGGACTGGGCCCGAGCCAGAGGAGGGAAGCTCTCTGTCGCTCTCAGTGTGCCTGACCCGGAGAGCTCTCCTCAAAGCGCCAGAGAGTCAGGCTTGCCTTTTGAAGTGTGTCCCCTGCTAACTAAAGGTCAAAATAATAAATGTAAGCTCAATTGAAGCCTGGCGAAGGAGGGGGTCGGACACAAAACAGGGAGTTTAGAAGAGGACGAGTGCACGAGAGGAGACGTGTTGAATTCATTGAGTTGGACATATCCAAAGACAGCGCAGCACGATTCCACGAGAGAAAGAATGGAAGGTTCATGCACTCAGACAGGGTTGGCTCCAACAGTCTGTGGGTTTTGCTGAGAAATATTTCTTTCTCTCTCTCTCTCTCCCTCTCTCTCTCTCTCTCTCTCTCCCTCTCTCTCTATCTCTCTCTCTCTCTCTCTCTCTGTGTGCCTCTGTTGCATTCTCACCCACTTTCTCATCCTTTTTCACGCTGTATCTATTTCTCTCTCGCAGTCTGTCACTGTCTCGCTCTTCTTCTTATCCTCTTGTTCACAGTGTACCTGCTTGGCAACTCAACATACCAACATGCATCTCCTTGAATGTTTATATATATATATATATATATATATATATATATATATATATATATTCCTTTTTTTAAAAATTTTTTAAAGCTTCATACTTCTCTTAAACTTTCTACAGATGATATTGGATAACAGAGTCACTTTCAAAGACACTTTCAAGGATTTGACCATTGCATAATCATTCCTTGGCTCAGTGCATCAAAATGAGCAATAATATAAGAAATATCAATTGTTTGTGCAAACATGCAATATATAAGACTCATTTAGCTGCACTGAAATTTCAGATCACAAGATTAAAGCTCGAGGAAAGCAATCGTTTAACACTTGAAATGAAGCTGCACATATCTCAGCCTATTTAAGATGCTACTTCACATTCTCTTCATTTTACAAGTATGCAGCTGCAGTAATCAAAAATACATAAAAGATGAATAGCCCATTTCAATGTCTACTTTCAACGATATCTTTTTGCATAAATCCAGTCTTCAGAAGATGAAATCAAATCTTGTTTCATAACATTTCTTCTTTAAAAGATACACATATTTTAAACCTATTCAATGTTTGCTTTTGAGTAAATAAGGCTTCATTTCCAGTAATACTTCAAATTTCTGCTGTTTAGCTATGGTTTAACTACAGATCAGAACCATGGTGCAGCCCTAGATCGTTGTTTATCATTTGATTCCCATGTAACTAACAACTCTAAGGTTGTTGCATCTGAGAAACATGACCACAATAAGAAATATACTAACCTCAGATAACATTGAGAAACTAGTGCATGGTTTCTGAACTTCTAGATTGGACTAGATCATTAGATGTTTTCAAGATTGCTTCTTTAAGGAAACTTCAGCTTGTTCAGAATGCAGCAGCACACTTTATACAGGAAAAAGAAAAACAGAGCAACTGAAGGCAACGTATCCAAGCTACACTAGTTGCCTAATAAATTCCACATTGACTACAAAGTCTTCCTCGTGGCATTTAAAGCTCTGAATGGTTTAGCTCGTGCATTTCTCACTAATGTCCTGAAGCAGTATAACCCATGAGCACTTCACTCAGCTAAGACAGGCGTACTGTTTGTCTTGAGGATTAGTCGTAAATAGATGTTTTTTTCTGTAATAGTGCTCAATAAAGCATTAGGAAATTAACTTAATAAGTGATCAAAGATTAAAAACATACTTTTTTTATTTGACCTATTGTTGTTAAATAGTCTTGAAAATTGTATATTATTATTATTGTTATTATTATCAATCTATCCATTTTCTGTACCCCTTATCTTACACAGGGTCATGTGGAGCCTGGAGTTTTTCCCACAAGGTGGGACACAAGGTGGGTGACAATCTGGACAGGGTGCCAACCCAACACAGGGCACAATCACATATTCACAAACTATGGACAATTTGGAAACGCCAATCAGCATACCACATATGTCTTTGGACTGGGGGAGGAAACCGTAGTACCTGGAGGAAACCCCAAAACACGGGCAAAACAAGCAAGCTATGTGCACACAGGGTCGAGGCAGGATTCAACTCTCCAACCTCGGAGGTGCGAGGCAAATGTGTATTATTATTATTATTATTATTATTATTATTATTATATAACAGCAAATCACTTATGTTTTTTTTGTATATATATATATATATATATATATATATATTTTTTTTTTTTTTTTCTTTCTTTGTATACATTTTCACTGCAGTCTTCTGTTGCCTAATGTATTATAAGAAAGAACTTCTTTTTACGAATGTCTCTGCTTTTTGTTATGTCTTGTTTTGTCTCGCCCAATATTGCCCAGCTACCTTTACCTTGGTTTTATTTATTTATTTATGTAACGGTTGACAAGGTAGTCCACCTTAATGCACAGCAATCTGTATATGCCATTTTTTGTTTCAACACATCCCCTCATTTGATAAAAGGAAGGGCTGACCACACTGCAAAAAAAATACCTGTGCCTAATCTGTTTTTATTTGTAAATAGCTCACTAGAGTTATTTGTTTTTGTCTTCGAAAGTTTATATTTTGCATTTATGGTGTTGGAAAAATTTCATTTAGCCTGTTTCCTCAATTTATTTAATAGAAAAATATGAGGTTTTAAATAGACGTTTTTATCTCTTTTTTTTTTGTGGGTTAAATAAAGTATCTTATATATATATATATTTTTTAAATAATAAAATATTCTTAAAACTGACGTGTTGGAAAAAAATTATAACAAGCACTTAAGTTAATACAGGTTTAATACAGCAAAATATAATCTATGGCAAAACGTTCACATTATTTTTAAGACTTCAAAGCCTTAATAAATTCCTTTAAACAATCCTAAAATAAAATGTGTGAATATGCAAATAATAGCATTGACTTGCAAATCAGACTTCTATGCGCGGCTGACATCATACAGGAGCGACAGCTCGTTACAGAAGCGCGTGCTGCGCCGGGATGTGTGACGCACTGCGCATGCGCAGTGCAAAACGACGACGCAGCCTCCACTGAATCCGGCATTTCCACGGTAACCGTGCTACTTCGTTCAGCCGCACTGATTTTTTAGTTTTATTTATTTTTTTCATTTTCCTCAAAAGCCTTCCCCACGGAACAGCCACCCCGCTACCAACACAGCAAACCGGTGAGTTTATATAATACAGAGCCTGATATAGTGCGTGTATTAACGTTAACTGCGTGATGTCAGTGGTTACTAAGGTAACTGCTACCTTTCATTTCGGATGATTGTTCAATCGAAGACGTGCTGTTTTCTACCTATCTTTTAAACAAATATGACAATTCACGCTCCCTGCGTTCAAAGTTAAAGCTAAAAAAAAGCCGTATGAGGAAATATAAGCCCTTTTTTGAGCAATATAGCAGCGTAGAGACACATTTTCAGTGTCCGGTGTCCTTTGTGACTGGCTCTGAAACCGCACTAAATCTAGCGTACTAAACAGTATGACTAAACAGCACGCGCTCATCTATAGAGCTGCCATAGGTGGCGTACTATTTTGCATACTGTTTAGTAAGCTAGTAATTATGCGGCTTAGTCTATACTATCGTTAAACTCCGCGGTTTGTTGATTTATTTATTTATTTTAAGAGCTCATACTGCTTACTTTGCAGAAACACTGCACAAGATATAAAAAAAAAAAGGGCAGCTAGTGCGTACTATCCTTACATATGCTTTAGTAGGAAGAATGAGCGTTAGAGCTGAATGTCCTCCGTCAATTACAGACAAATAAGAGCAGGCCTAGTGAATGAACACCTGCAGGGTTTTAATAAAGATTTACTTGGGGATATTAACCCTTTCAGTGTTCATTTAGATGTAAACATAGGAGTGTTGGTCACTGTGGGGTCATGCCTGACCGGTTTTAGCTTTGTATATACGTTTGCGCTTCTAAATTTCTCCTTAGATATATAATCTTTCTTTGAAAATGCCTGGAAAGTCAACTAAACAGAAACATCAGAGGTTTAGAGAGAAGAGGGTGGGGGTTAGGTGGGCATGGGAGGGCAGTGGCCACCCTTATCCAAAATGTTCTCATAGTTCACGACTCCATTTGAAAGTAATAGAAAGAGAAATTAGTTGTGCAACGTCAACACAACGTAAATGCAATCGTAGGATTAGTCGAATAACAACAGAAATGCCAGAGGATTGTTGATGAAATAATGCACAAATTCCGCTCTATTGATATACATATGCGCTATATGAATAAACTCCAGGGTGTACATATTATTGCAGAAAGTTTCCAGCACGAGCAGGACATTCAGACAGATGTCTTTCATTCATATGTTTAAAGCTGTAGACGGTGGAACCAATGGATATTCCGAATTTCTGGATGTTTAAAGCATGTTCATAGTGTGTAGTGCTGAGTGTAGACAGTAAGCGTATAACAATAAATAAATAAATAAATCCAAAATGCTAGGAAGCTATTCCAGATGTTTTAGTCCCTTTTCCATGAGCCCACAGTGAACGACAGAAAACAAAAGAAGGAAAGAAAGTCGGCGAGATACGTGTTGTCCTCTGCTCTCCTACAGATAATGTATTTGTGTTTGTTTCATCGTTTGTGCGGGAGCGCGTGTGTATGAATGTGTGTTCACACTGACTCATAATGACATGGCTTGAGATACAGGGAAGTGGAGAAAAACAACATGTGCCTCAAATGTCCTTCCCTAGAGCTGCAGTGTATATATAATCAGTTGTGTGTATATATAATACATCACAATATACAACATCGAGTGCTGCAAAATACCAACATTACATCAGAATTTCATTAACGAGAATTGAGGAATATGCTAATTTAATTTGCCTGGTAAACAGCCAATTTTTTTGTGTGCTGTTTTGGTTTACAGATTTGTCCTCATATTGCCAAGAGCGATTTATCAAACTGACAGGCAGCATATGTACCGTGCTAACTAGTGTTTAATTGGTCTTAGCTCACCCCTTAATAAAATAATTAACCCGTTAAATACCGCTAGAAATGTGGGAAGCAAATATGTTGTTTACACATCTCTTTTTAGACAACAAACAATATCATGATGTTGTCGTAAATTGTGATGACGGTGTAATATTGGAACATAATATAGGCTTAGATGTTGAGAGAACTTTATGCTGAAGACCACAGACTATAATAGATATATTAATATTTAAAAAAATAAATAAATAAGTAAAATATTTTTTAAATCACAAAATTATTTATTCCTTAAGTTGTTTATTAATAAACAATTCACTTCTTGTGTCGTTTTAAATGTTTTTTTTTTTCAGTTATTATTTTGTTTTCGTTTGTTTGGGGTTCATGTTTTGTTTCTTCATTCATTCATTCATTCATTCCTAATTTTCATTTATTTGTTTGTTTATATTTTTGTTTGTTTTAACTGGGTTATAGTTTATGTTTATTCACTCATTCCATATTTTATTTGTTTGTTTGTGAGGGTGCGCACGGTGGCTTAGTAGTTAGCACGTTTGCCTCACACCTCCAGGGTTGGGGGTTCATGTCCTCTGTGCGGAGTTTGCATGTTCTCCCCGTGTGTCGGGGGTTTCCTCCAGGTTCTCCAGTTTCCTCCCTCAGTCCAAGGACATGCATGGTAGGCTGATTGGCGTGTCCAAAGTGTCCGTAGTGTATGAATGGGTGTGTATGTGATTGTGCCCTGCGATGGACTAGCTCTCTGTCCAAGGTGTACCCCGCCTTGTGCCCGATGCTCCCTGGGATAGGATCCATGTCCCCCATGACCCTGAAGATAAGGATAAGCGGTATAGAAGATAGATGAATGGATGGACTCATTCCTTATTTTTATCTGTTTGTTTGTTTGCTTGTTTGTTTGTTTTAGTTGGATTATAATTTTGGGGTGTAATAAACCAGTAGTTTTCACCCAGTGGGTTGCAGCTCCCACATGGGCCATGTTGGGACCGAAATTAAATATCAGTAATTAGTAAATCGTGTTTTGTCTGTTTGTTTGTTTTGTTTGTTTGTTTGTTTGTTTGTTTTGCCAAATAGCTAAATCAGTTTTTGAGTCAGTGAAGAACAATATTGTCTGCTTTACGCTACAAGCTGTGTTGAGTGATTTTCACATAGAAATGGAAAACTTTTTGTCTGTTATGTGTGGAGCTGTTTACAGAGCTGCACCGTCTTTGTGAAGCTACACTGTGGATTGTGCACATTTTTTCTGATTACCGGTATTCATTCTGATTCAACTCCAACTGAATTTTTTAACAAGGACAGCCGAGTTTTCACAAAAGCTTGGCAGTACAGAGCGATCGCAGCTAAACGGTGGCGCGAGCGTCACATTTAACACTCTCTCTACTAGTTCATCTTTAACACTGCAATGCTTTTGATTTATTAACTGTATAAGCTTCCTTCGTGCCTTTGGAATGTCAGCATAATAAAACTGCATGTGCCTGTGTGTGTGTGTGTGTGTGTGTGTGTGTGTGTGTGTTTGTCAGATATGGTGAAACTGGGCAGCACTCTTGGTGAGAAGGTGGAGAGGGAGTCATCTCTGGAGGATGGCTTTGATAACATCCCTCTGATCACGCCACTGGAGGTTAACCAGCTCCAGAAGCCATTTCCAGATAAGGTAAGTAATCTCGCATGACAGCCAGTACCGCTCTGTCTCCGCATTACCACGGCGACTCCCTTCCTCCTCAGTGTCTTCTGCACATGACTCCAGACGGAGGAGTGCAGTACAAGCGAGTGCGGCTATATTAGAGTATTAAGATGCTATGGGATTGTCAGAGGCATAGCTGTGACATTGTCATACATAATGGTCGTGAATGCGTTTTGATGCACTCTCTTGCTAAATGCCTCATGAGGTCTGAATGTGATTTTACACACACACACACACACACACACACACACACACACACACACACACAGATGGCGTGAGCAGCACTCGCTCTGCTCAGAGAGAATCAGAGCAGAGTGTTTGTGTTTCATAGGCAAATGACTCATTTCTCAGTGACACTGATGGCTAAAATTACATAGCATTACCAGATCTGTGTGTTTGTCATTGCTTGTGGCTATGTGTGTGTGTGTGTATATGTGTGTGTATGACAAAAAAAGAGAGCGATCGCTTTCTGAATTCAACAACCTAAGATGTTCTGCCAACTCACTGGTTTCAGTTGTTACTCTTTGGCCTAGAACTCACGTTCATGAAAAACTGTCGGGAAGTGTCAGTGATCCATAGTTTTAATCAGGTTTCGTGTTTATTCCTGCACTGAATTGTGGGTCCACAGTGGTACTGGTTCCTGCAGTGTGCTGTTGAAGATGATATACAAATGGAATCTAAGCTTTTGTATAGACAATAGTGTGTGTGGGTATGTTTTAATTTCTGGGTGGGGACCAAATGTCCCTACAAGAATACGAATATCTGACCTTGTGTTTTGATCTTGTGTGGATCAGTCGAAGCTTTCCTTTTCCTCACCGTGGTAAAGAATGAGGTTAGATTTGTAGGTGTAGGCATAGCACTAATTACTCGCATTACTAATTATGTCAGAGGTGTTTTTACGAGGATAGTAAGACAGACGTGTGTAGAATGCGAGATGTCACCACATCATAATCTCTCAGCTGCATAAAATTTACAAGAACCTGACGATAAATAATGGACTAGAGATGAACTACATTCTGTATTTCATGATCATTTCACTACATTGTAAAAATTCTTAATCGCACATGGTGTAACGACGCCTACACCCCATTTTGTGCGCTTTGCCACCTGGCAGTCTGCATGCTGAAGTATTCGTCTTCTTCTTCTCATAATTTCTATAGGTCATCGTCAAAACAACCACCGAGTATCAGTTACAAAAGAAGCAAAAGAAGAAACTGTACATGCCAAGCATTAAGAAGTTGAACATTAACCTTTATGACGAGGTGTCAGAGAAGGTCAAGGTAAGCTACTCTGTGCTGCTGCTGTGCTTTAGTTTTAAAATACATGATTGTTATTAAACGGTAATGGGTTTAAGACCGGCCTGATGTATAGTAGCATAGTCTTGGTATATCTGAAAGAATTATACTGTAGAGACCAATTTCATGCAAATATTCGCTTTAACATGAGTGCAAGAAAATCACTGTTGAAATTATTCCCGAAGGTTCAATGTTTGCCTGTGATATTTATATATTTATATATATTTAACTGGCCTAACAACAAGGTACCTGAACTGTTCCTGAAGTTTTGTTCTCTTGAACACATGGGATGGAAACGGTGCTTTATTCACAAATGTGTCATGTGATAAGTTAAATTTGCAACTTGGATGGAAACATAGATAATATTTGCTTACTGTTACTTGGCGCACAGCTAAAGAAAAAAATATAAATGCATTAACCATCCTGACGTACACTACAGCGGTTTTGTGGTAAAATTCTGTTTCTGTCTTCCTGCTAAGATTTTCCTGTTAGTAATGTTGAATGTTGGCACCTCTGCTTTCACAGACACTGGAAAATGATTTTAGAGTGATATGTACTTTAGTATCAGCCTCTGACAAGATGAAACAACTAGAAAATATATTGTTTTTAAGCTGTTATAGCTTAAAATATAATTCCTTAAAATTGCCTGTGTGTTCGTGCCTGTACAAAACTATTTCTCATGTTCCTATATAAAATGGTGGAGCTGCAATTACTGTCATGTCTCCCTGCTCATTAAATATATGCATAGTGAGTTTGGGTATTAATCAGCTTATTTTAATACGCTTGGTGTGTGTGTGTGTGTGTGTGTGTGTGTGTGTGTGTGTGTGTGTGTGTGTTTCAGCTCACAGGACTTATTCTTATCACCTTGGCATTCCTTGCGTGTCTGCTACTGCTGGTTATGTATAAAGCTCTGTGGTACGACCAGCTTAGCTGCCCTGACGGCTTCATCCTCAAGGTAACTACAGTTTTTACTCTAAAATTATCACCACCTGCTTATTGTATTTTGTACAAAAACAATCACGCCTTGAGGGAATCCACACCTCAAACATCCTGCTAACAGCAAGTGTGAGCTAGAAGGATAATTAGTATTAGCACAGAATCTTGTTCATGCCTACTGTGGCGCCTCAAAGCCAGTGTTTTCATAGTGGATGTTAAAACCTGTCAGTCATTCTACATATTCTTTTACAGTTTTACCTCAGCACATTTAAAACAACATCTGTGTTCTAATAATCTCACGCACTGGCTACTCTAACCTCTAAAGACATGATATTAGTTTATAGCCTGTGGTTACTCAACTAGCCAAGTAGGATCAGGGCATTTTCCTTGCTTCAGTGTAGGAGTGTAGGAATGTCTTTAATTAGTCTTAGCTGTGACTAAACTGTGATTAAGGCCCACGGGAGCTTCCACCTCTGCCCCTTTGAAGTCGACGCCACAGATGCCATTAGCGAGATATGCTAACACGGTATAGTAGACTTGAAAAGAAAATGAAAAGGAAAATTGCCTCTTGTTAAGAAGGAATGAGGTCCGCCAAGGCCTAGGCTTGTTGGCATGCAGTAGCTTTCAGTCAGAGGAATAAGACAGAATCTCTGTTTAGATTTGATTTGCTTTGGGCAGCCGTCTGTGATTGTTCATGACACAGCTATTTCATACCTTTATTAACACTGTCAAGACTGAATGTACACAGTTGCTCACGTGTGTTTTTGAGTTTTTTATATTTAGATTCTGTATGATTTTTGAACTCACCAGGCTTATCCTGTCTTTCTAATTAAGCATATTCTCAGTCTCTGATATGTTATGATAGTCTCTGATATTCTCATATTCTCAGTTCTCTGGTCATGCTGACAAAATGAAACCATTACCACCACAGAGGTTTTTGGTTTGTTAAAAAATAATCAGTCCTTATATGCATAATGATTTGATGGACAAAACATTCTAATCAGAGTAAAACATTAACGGCTATTTTAAAACACTTTCAGATTTGCTTAATTAATTGCTTATAGGGATTAGTACTCAAATGCACTTGAATATTAATAAACGTATATTTTTTTACTGCTGCATAAAGAACAGACATTATATCAACAGTAATCCACCATGAGCTCGGACAATACTTTTATCATTAAATTTGAGGTTACAGAGTTTTTTTTTTTATTTATTCACCCCCCTGGAATGTTTTCCTTCCATGATAAGCATCTTGAGTTTACATTTCCATGCAAACAGTCATCATCTCTAAACCATCTTTAAGCACACAGTGTAATATATACTGTGTATATATATATATATATATATATATATATATATATATATCTCTCAGGAGATGTTTGTTTACCATTTTTTGGAAGGAGTCTCCAGTGTCAGCACTTTGTAATTCAGAAATAAAGCTCTAACTTAAGTTAAAGCTCTATTTAAGTTTAAGACAGAGGATGTTGAGGTTTGTGGTTTCTCAGTAACAAGCTGCATATTTTTTCATCTTATTAACTTAAGGAGAAAATGAGGGTGGAACTTTTTATAGATGCAATAAGATAGATTCTGAGTGGCTGGACGGTGTGAGTTAAAACCATATATACCGCGGGTAGTTCACCATTCTAAATTACGGCACTGCCTATAAACAACTGTAACCATAGTAACATACAATTAAACCCACAACTTCATTATTAGTAGAGACGGGGCACAGACGCAGGTAATTCACACACACACAAAATTTCTCTATATAATAACTATTTACAGTATCTCACAAAAGTTTATATAATCTATTTGATTATATCTTTTCATGTGACAACACTGAAGAAATGACACTTTGCTCACTTTTGTTGCCAGCGGTTTAGACATTAATGTCTGTGTTGAGTTATTTTGAGGGGACAGTAAATTTACACTGTTACACAAGCTGTACACCTCACTACTTTACATTGTAGCACAGTGTCATTTCTTCAGTGTTGTACATGAAAAGATATCATCAAATATTTACAAACATGTGAGGGGTGTACTCACTTTTGTGAGATACTGTAGATAGAATTATAGTAATAATTTACTATAATTAATTCAAATAAATGTAATCTTATCACACTACTTTATCTCTGTGTATGATTCAGAGTGGGTGGAATTCTAGATCTAAAGACCTGTATATAAAATAACTAACGAAAATTAACCATTATTTTCATTATTTCATTTTGCACTGCAAACATCAATGACTTTAATTATCAATGCTGGCAAGTGACCCTGGTATAAGCAGGATAATCCACGTCTAGGTTTGCATTACACGATTTTAAAACACTCTGCGGAGGCAACCACTCCACGCTGTGCATTAAAATTGTGTAACACACACCCAGCCATCAATTATTCCTTACATATAAACATGATGTAATGTGTCATTCTTTACTATTGGTCGACCTCTGACCTTTACTAAATACAAAATTGTAATAACTGGCAAATTTCTGTGTAAGAGGAAAAATATACTTTGGTATTAGCTTTTAGACAAAAATAATTGGGCGACTTGGGCTACATGCCACCATCGTGCTTTATTTATTACTAATAAAACTTATTCTGAGTTGTTTAGTACAATACGAACAAGTTACAATCTTAACTATGTGAATGTGGATATTCTTTGTGCAAATTTTGTTCTGAGGAACAAAATTTCTGGAGGAAAATGTTAATATTATGTTTTGAAGGAAGACAGTGTTGATAAAATACGTAATCTGTAGAAATCAAAATTCAAGCCACTTAAAGAAGTGGTGTTTAATCGCATCATGCCGTCCTAAATTGAAACTTAATCAGATGCTGAAGCCTGTAGAGATTCACAAACCTTATTAGACTTCAGCATTTATGTACTACATTACATTTTGCACATACAGTATCTATCACTTGACCTATTCTCTCACTTAACACCCTTTTAAATGCAGCATAAGCACTGCACCCCGGCAGCTCTGGAGATGTACTACCCGGAGCAGGATGCAGGCTCGAGGGGAAGCCTGTACACAGCCATCAGCCATCTGAACCCAGCTAAGAAGGCTCTCCCTGAGCTCTCATCTCCCTGGCTGCCTGTCATCAATGCCATGAAGGAATCCCAGAAGGCCAAGGGGGAGGCGAGCCACTCCCAGCAGTGAGGGCTGGAGAAAGGGGATGGTGGAGGAGGAGCTATGACGGAGAGGTTATGTGTATGTTGGTTTGAGTGAAAGAGGAAGTACAGTGTTTAGAGGAAGTGTGTGTGTGTGTGTGTGTGTGTGTGTGTGTGTGTGTGTGTGTGTGTGTGTGTGTGTGTGCTGATGTTGCCTCTATCTATGTCCTAAGCATCCAGGCATTCAGACAAGATCAGATATGTCTTTAATAGGCTGAGAGGAGCTCCGAAGTGAGAAGCCTGACAAAGTCAGCAGATCTCTCTACCTTACTCATACTTGACAATACAAAAGCTATCAGTTCTTCAGAAACTGTCACGCTATATTAACTCAAATGTAGATATTAGCAACTCGTTCTTTAGATTCATAACTTCATGTTCTTTGACTCATTGTGCTGTTGTGGCTTCATTCGTTTTGTGCTTTTCACCATTTCCACGTTAATTAGCTCTCGCTCGGTTTATGGTGAAAGTAATTTAGCTTAGCAGAACAACCCATGCATGGTGTGAAAAATGTGCTCTCAAAAAACTTAAGGTGCAACAGGGAAAAAAACAGCATTCATACGATAAAAACAGTTTCAATCACAGTTAAGTCTGAATCATAATCTATACATTTGTCTTCTTAATAAATCTCGCTAAAACATGTGATCTGTTAATAAATATAATAAAACTAGCAAGCCATGTTTTGCTTTATGCATAGACATACTTTACACCGGTGTAGAGATTGCTGTATAATCACTGGCTGTTTACATGAAAATGAAAAATTGCTGAATGTAATGTGAAATACAAGTGAACAGGATTTTTGATATGTATTTAACACTTCATGTATTGTGATTTTTTTTTTTTATTCGTTTGTTTGAATGGAATTAAATTTGTGCCAAAAGTATTGAAGGTAACATTTCAAGAAACAAACAAAAATATACAATGAGAGAGAAGAAAAGACTCTGAAAGTGAAAACAGTGAACTCGGTGGCAAAAATTCAACATGGTCTTCAAATAAACAGCATTATTTTTTTAACAGTGTTCTAAGCTTCTTTTTCACTAATCTCGGTTTATGAAACCGCTGCCAGAGTTTTTATTTATGCTTTCAAAGTTTTCGTTTATGCTCCGCAAGTTTATGTTCACCATTCTGGCACAAACCTCTCATGTGGGCGGGGCTTAACAGATTTACTCTCATTGGTTAGTGACGACGACGACGTTCAGTGCCGTTCCTGAGAGCTCATCTCGAAAAAATCGTATGAAACTGCCCAAACTTGAATTATGAATTAGGATCTAATATACTGACTAAGTAAGTAATTTCTACTACAAAGTACAAACACTATAACTATACAGAGAACCTCAGGATCTATCTATCTATCTATCTATCCAGAACACTCTCCAAAATTCACAGCACTGGTCAGGGAGCCGTCAATCCAAATCTCATTAGCCAATGACAGTAAACTGTTTTTAAGCCCCACCCACACGTGAGATTTGTGCCAGAATGGCGAACGTAAACTTGTGGAGCGTTATCTAAAAGTTTGTAGCTAAACTCTGGTAGCGCATTCATAAACCACGATTAGTGAAAATTTATCCTAGAAAAATGTTCACAAAAAATACTGTTTATTTTAATACCATGTGAAAGTTTTGCCACCAAATTCAGTGTTTTCAGTTTTCAGTACTTTTGGCACAAATTTAATTCCGTATGTTTGTGTTTGTTTATTTGTGCTCTAATGGACATCTCCCATAACATTCAAGCCACCAGCAACTGTAGACGTATTTCATAAAAACATCCTGTTGTGCACACTCAAGAATGTGAGATTAAAACCACAAAATTAAGTGACGGTGTCCTTATGTATGTATTTAAAGGACCCTGTTATGTATGTGCTAACTTACCTGTCTCCGATTTCCATCTTTAGCAATTTCCACCAATTTGCTTTGATTGTACCTTACCATCATGTATATTTGACCTTGAAATACTAATGGTTTATTTATTTATCATTGTTGTAAGTATTCATCTGTATAGCTTTTGGTTATTTATTTGCGGTAACTATTTAATTAATTATATTACATTTCAATATGTTAAGCTGGAAATGTATTTTATATTTATTTTCTTACTTTGTTTTTTTGTTGTATATTTTTACTGGAAGAGAAAGGTTAGTGTGAGATCCTTTTAAAAAGTAGCTACCGATGTTAATTCTCCACTATTAAGTCATGTGTATGTGTCAGTCTACTGTTATTAACTGGCTTCATCTTACGGAAATAAATACTTCAGTATTCAGCACTTTGTTCTTATTGAAGTTCAGTTGTTATAATACCATTTTGGTTGTTTTTTATTTTCATAAATTACAAACTACACTGATTTAATCAAACTATAGATGAATGAAGTTTTCACAGATGTACAATTAACTTTTTTTATTTATTTATTTTTAATATAAGCCTTTTAAATCTTAGCAATCTCTTTCATGACACATCGAGAACACCACTGGTTCCTTCTTTCTCACCTTTTAATTAACAGCTGCTTTCACATATAAAAGTAAATCTCAATATGCATATACAGTATATGTGCTTGGTGGTATCTGAAAAAGTGTATATATATCCGAGCACACAAAATGCTGCAAGCGGGTCTGAAAAACAACAAATAAAGATGCATGTGTGAGTGAGACTGCATGTGTGTGTGCGTAGGTATGTGCAAGTGTGTTTGGCGTGCCTGCTGTGCGTCTGTCTGCATCTCATTTACACTCCCACATTTTTCACACCACCACCTTGCACTCTCTGCTCTATAATGAAATCAGCATTTTCATTTTTCTCTCGCTCTTTCACACTCGCACTGAGTGACAGAACCTGAAATTTCACTTTGCCCAGGGCATGGAACCAAATAAAGTTTTAAAGTATTTATGAGGGCATTTACTGGGCCCTGGTTGGGTCAAGGCACAGCTAATGTTGCCAGGAGATAGAGAGCACATGCACTGGGAAATGTGTATGCTGGGGTGTGTGTGTGTGTGTGGTGAGGGGACAGAAAGAGATTTAAAAGAAACTTATCAAATCTGTCATGGTCTTAGCTAGCAGTCACGCCTGTTCTAACACCCCTGGTTGACAGCAGAAGCAACTCCACAGTGTAAACTATTGGTTTAGCATCCGTTTGTTTGGCGTTTTCATTTGTTTTGACTGTTCAGATGTTTAAACTGTTTATTTGCTCAGGTCTCAGACTCTGTGTTTCCCTTTAGAAGGAAGTGTGTTTAAAAGTCAGCAGGTCTTTGATTAATAATAGAGTGTTTTGAGAGGTGCGAGTGTGGGATTGACGCCATGCCTTGCTCTTTTTCTCATGTTTAGATGTGTTTGTTCTTTTATGGTCCCCACAAAGAACAAAATGATATTTTGAGGTCATTACCATGTTCCCATTATCATGAGGAACAATGTTTTTGGGGCTGTTCTTTGTTTGTTTGTTTTTTTTACACCAGCTCAGCTTATACCTGGAATTAACTGTATACATTAAATAATTTGTCTGAAAGGAATAACTGTTGCTGCACCCCAATTCGCCTATTTAAAAGAGTATACTATGCACTCTATTAGTGAAGGAAAAAGTACATACTTTTGTACGTGTATCAAGAAAGTACTGGGACATACTAACACGTCATGTTACAGAATGTAGAATGTCGTTGCCTAGTTACACCCTGACTATGTTACACCCTGACTACGGACAGCAGCATTGACCTTATTTTGAGTAAGATAATATTGGGATTATGGTGTTTACATGAGTCGCTTTTAGAATATTCCTTTCATGTACCCGTTTTACATGTTATAGAACATAATTAGATTAACGGCACACGTCATTACGTCACCATGCTACACCATCCGACATCCCTCCAGAATTTCACGTATCAACATACAGTTGGTCTTCATTGTGGTACCGTATACAGTTGAGGATGTTTTTATTGAATTTTTTTACGAACGCTTTAAGTGCAGTTAATTATTTGTCATGCTGTACATGCTAATAGACGACTGCTTGAAGCCGTGAGCTGCGTCTCAAACCGCATACTTACGGCTATATATTAGCCGAGATACATGTATTTTTGCCCTCTACAGGCCTATAATACGCGGTTTGGGACACAGCCGAACTCTCTTGTTTGCCGTAAAATGTTGACCACTGCTGTGTGTGATCGTGTCCTGTCACAAAATGAGGTGAAAACTCTCACACGACATTCATAATGTGATTAATTATACATTGTCTTTAATACACGTTGTTTATTAATTATTAAATTTATTAATTATTACATGTCTGTAATACACGTTGATGTAAACTCACTGACTGTCAGCGTAAACACACTCTTTATTGCATTTACGATTTTCTTCATTATTATTTTTATTTTTAATTATTATTTTTTTGTTTATCCATCCATCCATCCATCCTCTACCGCTTACTCCTTTATCAGCGTCACGGGGAACCTGGAGCCTATCCCAGGAAGCATTGGGCACAAGGCGGGGTACACCCTGGACAGGGTGCCAGTCCATTGCAGGGCACAATTTTTTAGTTTATTATTATTATTATTATTATTATTATTATTATTATTATTATGCCATATATAATTTATACTATATAATTTAATTTACCTTTCCCTTGATTTATTTTTTCCACATTTCATTTACATCTCTCTAAATTATGCAGCAAAGTCGTTACAATTTGGTGAAGCGAAACATCACAAAGCTCATCCTGAAAAAAGTGTCCACGGATCCACACTTCAAAAATCTAGCAGACCATCCGGGTTCCTTTGGGACACTCATTTCAACATACTACCATTTGGGACACAATAATTCTAATCTCGGACATTGTTTAGGATGGAACTGAGTAGGCGAATTGAGATATACAGTGGTGTGAAAAAGTGTTTGCCCCCTTCCTCATTTCCTGTTCCTTTGCATGTTTGTCACACTTAAGTGTTTCGGAACATCAAACCAATTTAAACAATAGTCAAGGACAACACAAGTAAACACAAAATGCAATTTGTAAATGAAGGTGTTTATTATTAAAGGTGAAAAAAAATCCAAACCATCATGGCCCTGTGTGAAAAAGTGATTGCCCCCCTTACTATAACCGTGGTTGTCCACACCTGAGTTCAATTTCTCTAGCCACACCCAGGCCTGATTATTGCCACACCTGTTCACAATCAAGGCATCACTTAAATAGGAGCTGCTTGACACAGTAAGGTCCACCAGGAGATCCTTAAAAGCTACACATCATGCCGAGACCCAAAGAAATTCAGGAACAATTGAGAAAGAAAGTAATTGAGATCTATCAGTCTGGAAAGGGTTCTAAAGCCATTTCCAAAGCTTTGGGAATCCAGCGAAC
>JAFFST010049441.1:17372-30177 GCA_022414735.1 Noturus placidus
TCATTTTGTTATTTCACTGTGTTATACAAATTTAGGTCTGCAAGTATTGTTTATTTATTTATTTTTTATTCTTTATATAAATGCGGGTCTTTGTGTACAGTTGATATTCTAGTTGCTGATATTGCTATTTGTTGTCTGACGTGCCATTTCTTTCAATAAAGATATTTAAAAAAAAAAAAAAAAGAGTTAATCAGGTTGGGGTTATTCGGGGTAAAATTATACAGGTTGTTATTAGGCTTTGGGTTAATCTTCTTTCTTCACCAAACATTTTATTCAATCATCACAAAATTTAATTCACATCATCGTGGGACAACCTGAACAAAGCTTGTGTCTCAGACTTCTGATATGCAGTAGGTTTGTCCATATGGTCGGTTGACATCTTTATAAGTGTAATAATGTTGATTAGCGTGAATTGTATGTTCCATCACCGTATAAAAAATTTTTTGTATGTTATTAAAGAATGAAAAATATGGTAACGCTTCACGATTTTGCGTGTCATCCTTGCGCAGGGGCCATGCTAATCTTCTCTGTATCGTTCCAATTTTAGTATATGTGCTGCCGTAGCAAGCACAAACCAGCTGTCTGAACATCCCCTATAAGTGCTGAGGTGCTTCACAACGTTTCCTGTCCATGGTTAGTGACAAAACATACCAAGTTATTTTACCAGACTCACAGAGCTGACCTGAGTACACACACACTACATGGAGTTCAGAAATGTAATAATTCCCCAAACTAACCGTTAAAAACGTCATATTTCTAAACTTGTTTTATTTTGTGTCTCAGACTGCTGAGGTGCATGCTGGGAGTATGGAGATTCGAGCAGTGGCTGGTGTTCTGGTTGGTTCTCTGTGTGGTGATGTAATCAGTCCTTTGTTCTCGTGATCTCTCACACACACCACCCTCCCTCTCGTCTCCCCAGTGTGTGTGTGTGTGTGTGTGTGTGTGTGTGTGTGTATTTGCTGTCTCGCTCGCTGCAGAACAACACAACGCTCACCACATAGAGAACCAACCAGAACACCAGCCACTGCTCGAATCTCCATACTCCCAGCATGCATCTCTGCAGTCTGAGACACAAAATAAAACAAGTTTAGAATTTTTAAGTTTTTAACGGTTAATTTGGGGAATTATTACATGTCTAAACTCCATGTAGTGTGTGTGTACTCAGGTCAGTTCTATGAGTCTGGTAGAAGACCTTCGTGTGTTTTGTCACTAACCATGGACAGGAAACGTTGTGAAGCACCTCAGCACTTATAGGGGATGTTCAGACAGCTGGTTTGTGCTTGCTACGGCAGCACATATACTAAAATTGGAACGATACAGAGAAGATTAGCATGGCCCCTGCGCAAGGATGACACGCAAAATCGTGAAGCGTTACCATATTTTTCATTCTTTAATAACTCCTACCCTAAACGCTGGAGGCCAAGCATCTTCTGGCTCCACTCTTTACTGATAGAGGAAGACCAGAAGCCATTGGGACCATCAGTACTTGTTCCCAATCATATATATTACATTTTATGGCATTACAAGAAGTACATACAACATTACACCAAAATTTCTGTATGAACATTAACACCAACTCCCATAACCCCAATAAATCAAACTCTAATAGTCCTGATGCTAAATAATCCAAAGTCTATTAACCCTAACCCTACTGAATTAAAGTTTAATAACCCCAACTCTATGGTTCTCAAAAACTTGGAAGGAAACTAGGCCTACTTAAAAATATATACAGTGATCCCTCATTTTTCGCGGGGGTTACGCTCCAAAAAGAACCCGCGATAGGTGAAATCCGCAAAGTAGAAACCTTTATTTTTTTACAATTATTATACAATGAAATACTCCGTAATACATTGAAAGCAAAGAACAAAACCTTTTTACAGGCCCAAGCATTTGTTTAACAAATAAAAGTACTGTATAAACTTTTTTTTTTTCTTTTTTACAAATAACTACTGCACTGTAAAATAATAATTTTAATCATCAATACGAACTGAAGGCTTCAAATTGCGGAGATCAGCTCCGCCCCACCGCGCGCGACCCGAGTCATTGGATTAGAAAGGGAGAAAATAAAAAATTACTATGAAAAAAAATACGAAGTACAGTAGGAAAAATAGTGACACACGTGTATTTCACTGCTCTTCTGACTGAGCCACTGCGTCCTGACTTAGCCACTGCGTCCTGACTGAGCCGCTGCACGCTGACTCCGCGCTGCAGCGGTTTTTTCTTCTAAAGCCGCGGTGCAGGTGTGTGTTTTCGACATTCTGGGCATTTAGAGAAACTTGAAATTGTAAGAGAATTTGCAAACTTAAATGTGGGTAGCTGTTTTACGGACGTGTATAAACCGCAACGTTATTGACACACAGGTAGAGCAGAAGCGGAGAGACTGTTTAGCCAATCAGAATGCAGAACACAACGCGCGATGCAAATCCGCGAAGCAGCGAGACCGCGAAAGGTGAACCGCGATACAGCGAGGGTTCACTGTATCTCCATATTTATATTTAATAATTATATTACTCTGGCTGTAATATTTTAGCTGTAATAACTGTTGCCAGCCACTAGATGGAGGCAGCGAATAAGGAATAATGTAGTGATTTGAAGGGGGAAAAACGTGATTAAATGAAATGAACTCTATTCGATTTAATTGCACGTAATTAAATATAGAACAGGGGTCTCCAATCTTATCCGGAAAGGGCAGGTGTGGGTGCAGGTTTTCATTCCAACCAAACAGGAGCCACACCTGAATCCACCTGTTTAATCAGTTGATCTTGGCTTTCAGTGGATTCAGGTGTGGCTTCTGCTTGGTTGGAATGAAAACCTGCACCCACACCGGCCCTTTCCGGATAAGACTGGAGACCCCTGATATAGAACATGTGGAGTGTTAATGTGACCAACCAGTAACAAAACAAGGAAACTAAACACAAAATACCCCAACAGCTAATTCATAAACACTTCTCTATAATTATAAATACATCTCCACATTCAGAATTACCCTCCTAAAGATACTTGCTCCATGGTTTAAAGTCCCAACAGCCAAATGCGCCTAAGGAAGCCCCTTTATCATCTTCACTGGTAAAGGTAAATCAAAACATGATTAACTCTCAACAATTTAAAATTTAACATCGAATATTTCACCGACTTTAAGGAAGAAACTATGAGACACTGTCGAGTAATTTAACAGCCTCTTTAAGCGTGATTAGCAGCTTTGTTCATGAATTTTACCCAACCTAAATTTACTCATTTTAATCATTTAAACTGCAGAATCAATACATGCGTCACTATTTTAATGTTATATTCTTATATTGTAACAAACTCATTTGCAGTGCATAATTATATAATGCATATAACGCATTCAGCCCTTATATCTCAGTATTATTGCTAGTATCATACCAGACGTAAGAATGTTAACAGACCTTGAGGTTGTTCTTCTCCTCCTTCTTCTTGATCCAGTTGAGCGCTTGTTGCTGAGGGTCGATGCACAGAGGGAAGCGGCTGGCTCTCGTGGTCAGGATGCCGTTCTGCACTGACAGCTCATCTGGAGGGAGACCTTCTGACCCCCATCTACGGCCACACAAGCACGAAGGAGGTTTACAACCAGAGGTTTTCCACTGAACACCTTTGGGACGAACTGGAGCCTCCTCGACATCCCAACATCAGCACCTGACCTCAACCTCACTAACGCTATTGCAGCTGAACGAACTCAAATCCCAACAGCCACACCCCAAACTCTAGTAGAAAGCCTTCTCAGAATACCATTATAAATGTAACATCGTGTACCTACTGATCTCGACCTCATCAGTGAGAAGGCTCTCGATGCGGAACGGCTGACTCAGGGGGATGCCTCTCTCCGTCACGTCCTTCTGCCACACCTCGTACACCATCTTGTCTCGGAAGTCCCAGCTGAAGGCTCCTTCGTAGCTCAGGAAGGCGGCGCAGATCAGACAGTCTCCCAGCAGGAGCGCTCGTCTCTTCTTCAGCTCCTCGAGGTCTTCCATCCAGCTGCAAACGAACAATTTTATGGAGTTGATTACTTTCATATAACAGTATGGCCTGAAGTGTTTTATTCCTCATATACCAATTACGAGTTCTTATTTAATAATGAGCGTCACTTAAAAAAGAAAAATCCATTTATAGTTACACTTAACATTGTGGAACGTCTGTGAAACACATTAATTCCTGTTCTGGCTCACATGATAGCAGCTATAAACGGTCGTTCCCTCACCAGCCTCTCTGAGCTGTCGCTATAGAAACAACTGTTGTTCTAGAATTCTTATCAACACCTTCTGATCAATCAGGATCCAGAACTCAACAGCGCTGTGCTGTAAGTGCACGTATATGACATTTTGCTGACTGGTAAATGTATAGGAGCAGTTTTGTTGTTTTTCTGACCGTTTGTTCTCGGATCCGAGTCCCGAAATGAGCTTGTCAGCGGCGATCAGTCTGCGCTCCATGACCTCGGCCTCCTCCTGCAGCTGCTGCTTCTCGGCCATGGCGTCGCTGTACTTCCTCCCCAAAGCGCCCAGCTCCTTCTGGATGTCCAGCAGCTCGGTCTGGATCTGCTCCAGCTCACGCATGCTCTGGAAGAAGTTCTTCTCCAACTTGGCCACCTGGAAAATACTCGTGTTTATTGACCTGTAAAGAAGTAAATAACCGTGACAAACAAACGTATAATAAATCTACAGACCCAGCCTCAAACGAGCAATGTTAACTGAGTTCTTGGAATTCTAAGTTCAGTTTGCAGTAAAGCACAAGGCAGAAATAGCGGTGTTTATTAAACCTTCTCTCTCTTGGGCTTGATCTCTCGCGACACGTCGCAGTAACCCATGACGGCCTCGACGAATTTCAGCATGCCGGATCCGGCCTTACTGATGGCCTGCATCTCCTCGAACGACGTGTTCAGGTTCTTCAGGAAGCCTGACGAGAAGAGAAGAACACAGCACGAGGGAGGTCAGGAGGTGTTGATTCGTCTTCTGTTGTTTTTAGCAGCTCTTACAGTAGTGCAGGTTTATATCAATGCGCTCGTTTCTATACTAACTGTCATGTCTCAGTCCGGTGAGAACTCGATTTCCCAGGAGGTAACGCACTCTTCCAATATGGCCGCCACAAATAACGTATCCCGCTCACGCATGCGCTCTCCCTCTCCGGAATTCTGAACACACACCTGAAAGCGATTACAGGCACAGCTTGAAGGAAACCCCGGATGTAAACAATCTTCGCGAAGTAATGAAAGTTGACTTTGTTCCGCTAGCATTCTCTGAGCCGTTACCGAACTGTGACTATAGTATTTATCGACCCGTTTACGTTCCCAACTCCGATTCTCGTTTAGCCTCGTTTTTCCCGTTTGTCTGATCGCCTGACCCACGCTTGTTTATTGACTACTCTCTTGTCCTATTCCCTTTGAATATTACCGCCGGATTCCTATCACCCGCGCCTGCATCCACATCAACTCAGGTACGTGACACTATTAGCTCAGCTCGTCTAATCATCGAGATGGTGAACTTGGAAGGAGTCTCCAGTGTCAGCACTTTGTAACAGTAGAGCTAGAACTTTGCATTTTCGGAGGAGTTTACGCTTCTCTGCAGTTTCTCGGTAACATGACAAGCTGCATTTTCTTTGGTCTATTAACTTGAAGAGAGAGACTAAAAAGAAAGTCTGGTGATGGAATGACGGTTTATAGATTATAGTGATGATGTAAGTGAGAACAAGAACTAACTAGTTTTCCTAGATGATCCACAGCACTAAATTCAACTATACTATTATTTAATATACAAAAACAAAATTGAATTGTTCTCAAACTGCTGTGGTGTAAGAGGAATAAAACACTCAGGGATGTGCTGTTACAGGAAAATATTCAACTTTCATGTCCCACCTCGGACAGTTTTGACCTGACCGCTGCTGATGGAGTCACAGTCCATCTCCATGAGCGAGCGCAGGAAGTTGGCCTCCGACATCATTCCCTTAGCCGTCTTCCAGCTGATCTCTTTATAACCACGCATGACCAGAATGCACTCACACACCACCTGAACCTGCTTCGGTGGCTTGGCGAAGGACCTGCGTGACACGGGGAAGACGACAGGAGACAACACCCTCGTCCGTGAATGAGTTTAGACGTGACTTCAATAGGATGAAGATGAAGACGGACGTTTCTTGTCTGTAATATAAGGTTGTGTTTACATTACATTTATTCATTTATTAGACGCTTTTATCCAAAGCGACTTACAAGTGCACACTCATACACCAATGGTAGCAGAGCTTCCATGCAAGGTGCTAGCTTGCCATCGGGGGCAACTTAGGGTTCAGTGTCTTGCCCAAGGACACTTCGGCATGGGATCACCCGGGCCGGGATTCGAACCGCCAACCGCACGATTAGCGGATTAGTGGACAACCCGCTCTACCGACTGAGCCACAGCCGCCCTTAAGTGTTTAAAACTTATATCCAGAATTTATATATTTCTGTAAAACTGCTTTGTAATAATGGTCACTGTTAAACACGCTATACAAATAAAATTGAATCGAACTGAATTGAAGAAGATGCAGATGTAGAAACACTAGAGGGCGAGGCTCAAATCTGAGACCATTGTGGTCGCGAATGCACCTGAAATATAATCTGTATGACTTCAAAATATATTTGGGAGCATTTGTGCGAGTGAACCTGTTTTCATTTCGTTACAAAACCTTTGCTAATTACTGCACAGTATGTGCCTGCTGTGAGCCAATACAGTCACCGGTCCACCGTTCTATCCAACAACCAATTAAATTTCGTCGTTAAATTCTTAACTTTAATGCAGATTTTAAATTGGTTACCATTAGCTGTCAATCATTCCCAGGACTTGAATTTCAGTGCGGGATTGCACATAATTTAAACCCTTCAGGGCTGTTTCTGGCCATTTTAGCACCCTAGGCAAGATTCCTATTGGTTAATCGGTGGGGGTATTGGGGCGCTCACTGGCGCCCCCAAGCTGGTGACACCCTAGGCCCAGGTAGTGCTGAAGAGGGAAGATGAAGAGAAAAATTTGAGATTTCTTTTGTAAGCTGCCGGAAGTTAATTAATTTTCAGCTGGTACTCCTAACTTTTTACAGCTTGACGCACCAGTGCTACCACGTAAAAAAGCCCTGGTAATTTTGAGCCCTGGAGGGGTTAGATTAGGGTAAACTCTGGGTTTGCAGATATGTTTAGTTACATTTACATTTATTCACTTAGCAGACGCTTTTATCCAAAGCGACTTACAAATGGGAGATAAAACAGTTAAAAATGTCAATTTATCTTGAGACTTTGGAGTTTTCAGAGTTCTTGTCTTTGGAAGTAATTATTACTCTGGCACCAAGCATCATTTGGTACGCTGAGGGACGGACATCATGTCATGTAAAGAATATAAAAATAATATGTTTAAAATGTTCTCTCTATGCCCAAATGCCCAGTCTGTCTTTGTCAGAGGCAAAAACAAACAAACAAACAGTTTCCGTGTAAAATATCGAATATTTGCTGATATTTTGTGCTTTTTATATGTCGATGTGTACGTATTGGAAGCATTACTATTACTGGCTGAAACACTGGATAATCTCCATACTCAACTAGTTGATTCACTGAGTCAAGAGGAGAGAATTAAGTTTCACACACACACACACACACACACACACACACACACACACAAAATTACAAAATTACAAATCCGACTTGCACAAGTCATAGATGTTTAAGAAACATTGATAGATATAAAAAAAAAATTTAATAGGTTTAATGACCAAAAGATTTGCTTATTCAAATGACCCGGGAGCTGAACGAGAGATGATTAATCAACTCACGTGCAGTCGCAAATCTTCGTGTGAGAACCATGAAGTCGGTTATGGATATGTATGATGGAGATGCAGTGTGATTGCGAAGCTCGTCAGTAGCAGTTGAATGAAAGAAATAGCTCGGTACAGGGCAGTAACTCATACTGATTCACTTTAGCGACTCTTAACGAAAGGAATCATTTGGAAATAAAACATGTCTAATCTGCGTGTGTACTGTAAGATTTCTTTATCTACGAACCCATTACATATATGGCAGGATCATGTAAAGTTCTGAAATGGACAAATATAAGGTGAGCGTCTCCAGCGTGCACTCACCTGATCTCAGTGACGTCAGATTTTTCCAGGTCCTGTAGGGCGACGCGGGCTGCCTCCAAAGCAGGCAGAGCCTCGGCCAGAGAGCTCTCGGCATCCAGTTTCTCCACAGAGATCACTTTATTCTGCTCTGCGATCTCCTCGGCCTTCTCCTCTGCTAGCTTCTTCTTCTCCTCGGCTTCATTAATAACATAGGAGTTAGCATGATCCTAATCCTATCCGATATCCAATATATCTGGTAATCAGGGTCAAAAATTCAGATTGCTTTACGTATATCGATACGGACCGACAGCTGTGTTGGTGGAGATCTCGTTCAGCAGGATCTCACAGGCGGAGGACTTCTCGGCCAGAACCACTTTCTGCTCAGCCAGCTTGGTATTGAGCTCGGCGAGCTGCACGCTGGCTTCCTCCAATTTATCCAAACCTCCTTCCAGTCGCTTACACTGAGCTACAACAGATAGATAGAGAGAGAGAGAGAGAGAGAGAGAGAGAGAAGTTTTATAAGCTGTGGTATAACCCAGGTTTCCTGGCTTGGATGATTGAAAACCAAAGATGGTTGAAAAATGGACTTTCAATTAAAGTTCATTCTCAACTCCGTCATACACACATGTAAACACACACAGGAGCTCGTCCGTCGGTTTCGACGAAGTTTCCATTTCTGCCTCCATTATAGAGAACACAAACTGGGACTCGACTTGCTCATGAATTGGATTAAAGTGAGGAAGACTTGCACAGCATCGGCCTCACTCTCACTTCCCGGTGACCGCCATGATCCAGTGGCAAGACTGAGTCAAGACGACTGAAGATGGTGCAGTGATTCATACACCCATACATACACTTCGGAAACGCCAATCTGCCTACCTTGCATGTCTTTGGACTAGGGGAGGAAACCGGAGTACCCGGAGGGAACATGTAAACTCCGACCACACAGGGTCATGGTGGGAATCAAACCCCCAACACTGGAGGTGTGAAACGAACGTGCTAAAAACTAAGCCGCTGTGTGCCCCCCACACACACGCAGAGGTGAGCTGTGTCCTCACCAAGGATGTACTTGTCCTTGTCCTCCAGTAACTTGGAATAGGTGCTGATGAAATCCAGGTAGTTCTTGGGGGTGACGAAGTTACTTCGGCGCAGCTTCTGCTGGAAAAGTTTGCTGTACTCACCCACCGAGCCGTGCACCATACACACATGACCTAGCACCTCCTTGGTGTGGGCTGCAGGTATCAGAGGGCTCTCACCTGTAACAGGAGATGAGCTGACACAGTGAGAAGATAATCAAGATAACCCTAATAATATCTCTATTACCCGTCTGCAACAGATATCTCTGCAATTAACACCATATAATCACTATTAATAATCATAAATTAATAATAAAACGGATAAACGAGGAGATAAACTTAACGTTAAAGTGTACAGTGTTTTGTTAGATTAAAGAGTTCGAAAGTAAAGATTTCCGACATCTTCAGGACTGAAGAGAGAGAGAGAAAAAAAGAGAGGCTGGTGAGGGAATGACTGTTTACAACATACGTGAGAGCAGATCGCTTTGCTATAGAAAAATAATCAACATTGCCATGGTAACAGTACCTCTGTATCGGTAGCGTTTTTACAGATGTTAATGGCTTACCCAAGAAGGACTGTGCGACTGCATGTAGAGCCTGAGGAGGCCATGGGAGGAACCAATCAATACCCGTGTTATTCACCAGCCCTGATCACCACGCGCACACACACACACACACACACACACACACACACACTTATTAAGGTGTCCAGCGACTCCATTAAGTCTCAAACAGAGTTAAGAGACAAAAGAATCCTCTCACACGCCCTTAACCAGAAAATATTGACACGCGATATCAGCGTGCTTAGGAATAAAAATATAAAAAAAATAAAAAAAAATAAAAAAAAGTGCCTTAGAGGAATAAAAACATAAATGCACATATTTATATGATATTATATTCATGAATATAATGTTGACTGAACATGAGAGTGTTTGTTAATCCTAACTCGTATTAAATATCGTGTTGGTTTCAGAATCTTGAATTGAGGGTGTGTAAACTTTTGTAATTACTGTATCTGTATCACGCACAGTGAAATATAAATCTATAAAATGCCTGCCCCACATTGTACACCCGCTCCATTGTTACCTGGGAAGTTCCTGCAGCGGGTTCGGAGGACCTCCCCTACAGGAGACATGCCCAGGACGATGTGCAGGTTGTTGGCGCTCTTGTTCACGAAGTACTGCCACATGCTGTCTTTGGACGGCCCCGAGCCCATCTTCAGAGCCTCGTCGCGGATCTGATTCAGGATGGACTCCTTCTCGTCATCAGGGAACAGTGCTGGAACCATTCCTGCATGCACAGAGGATCACAAAATCGACATTTGTCCATACTGGCCCATCTTCGGAATGCTTCATGGACATTCTTTTCTCATACGTCATCATACATCTATAAGAAGTATTGTTTAGCGCCGTACCATTGTAAATGAAACAAATTTTGAAATCCTGTTTTTTTAAATACAGGTGTGGGTGGTCCATATGATCAGAATGTAGTCCAAAAAATGGTCAGTACAGATTCGTCTGAGAGCAGGTGGGTGGATGAGATAATATGGGCATGCCTTGTCATCCATGGAAAAATGTATGAGTGCCTCTAAGTGGGTGTGTCTTTAGATTGTAAACAATAATATGGGAGGATTGTTGGGTCTATATCAGTGAATAAGAGTGTATCTGAGTGGGCGTGTCTTTAAAAGCATAAATGTGGTGGAAATTTTTGGAAAATATGAATGATTCTGAGTGGGTGTGTCTTTGAACTCATATATGGAAAAGGAGCAGGTCTGAGTGGGTGTGTCTTTAAGATCAAAGACCGTAATGCAGGCGTGTCTTTAAGTCTGTATATGGAAATGAGAACATCTGTGTGAGACCCTTAAGACCATAATTGGTAAAGTGGGCGTTTCTTTGATGGGAGATCGAAATTAAAGCATCTCTAAGTGTGGTTTTGAATCCATATATGGAAATAAGAGTGGCTCCGAGTGTGCGGCTATTAAAGACCATAAATGGTAATGTGGGTGTGTCTTTGAGACCATATATGGAAGTCTTAACAAGAATGAAAGAAATCATTGGTATTTTTAGGACCTTACAGAACGTCTGTAGTCTATTTAGATGGTCCAGAGGTCCAAAATGTTGTACCTGAGGTGAGCATGTTGTTGATGAGCTCCAGGAAGCCCTCCTCGGCCACGTGGTCATCAGTGAACAGGAACACGGTTCTCTTATTCTCAATGGCCAGCTTTAAGTAAAGAGTCTTCAGATCTTCACGGAAGTTAGACTCTGAGTATCCACGACTCAACACAATCTCAAACACCTACAACAATTTTTTTTTAAATAAACCATTAGATAAGTAATAAATCTTAATTTTACCAGTACTACTGTGATTTTTTTTTATTAGAAAAATTACCTCACATCCTGCAGTGAAAGCAGCCAGTTTGGTTAAGGACTGTTTCCCAGACCCTCCCACTCCCACTAAGAGGGCGTGGCCACGGTCCATCCTGATGATGCGATGGATTCTGGTCAGGTGGTCCAGTGCGTCGTCGAAGAGCACAAGGTTCATCCTGGTCTTGTTCTCGTTGTACTCCTCGAGGATCTCCTGTAAGAAAAACAGAGAACACAGATGATTTTTCGGTTCGAAATGTTCATGCGCCAGAGATGTGCTGAGTTCACCTGATGCCAGCACCTGGAAAAGAGCTTTGCAGGCATCATAATCCTGAATGTCCTCATAGACTCTGGGCTCAGACTCGGTGAGGGCTGTTCTGTAATCTCCAAACAGGATGGGGTCTCTCATCGCTGACTCCAGATCAGAACTGAAATGCTGCTCTATCAGGGTTTTAATGTGTCCCTGGACCTGTAATCACATTGACAATAATAAACACTAATTAATAGCTTGGATGAAATGTATATTTTCATCACTTATTGTTATACACTTTGGCTAACGTTGCCGACGGACGTCTGAAGTAATTATGATTGATTCTTACAGGATAGGAGAGCATCTTTAAATGTATATGTCTTTAGACCAAACTGGCGATGTGAGTGTGTCTTGAAGTAAATTTTTGGAAATATGAGTGACTCTGAGCGGGCGTGTCTTTGAACTCATATACAGTGCCTTGCGAAAGTATTCGGCCCCCTTGAACTGTTCGACCTTTTGCCACGTTTCAGGCCTGAAAGATAAAGATATAAAGCTGTAATTTTTTGTGAAGAATCAACAACAGGTGGGACACAATCATGAAGTGGAACCAAATTTATTGGATATTTCAAACTTTTTGAACAATCAAGTCTCCGTATAAATGCACCTGCTCTGTGATAGTCTCAGAGGTCCATTTAAAGCACAGAGAGCATGATGAAGAACAAGGAACACACCAGGCAAGTCCGAGATACTGTTGTGGAGAAGTTTAAAGCTGGATTTGGATACAGAAAGATTACCCAAGCTTTAAACATCCCAAGGAGCACTGTACAAGCGATAATATTGAAATGGAAGGAGTATCAGACCACTGCAAATCTACCAAGACCCGGCCGTCCCTCTAAACTTTCAGCTCATACAAGGAGAAGACTGATCAGAGATGCAGCCAAGAGGCCCATGATCACTCTGGATGACCTGCAGAGATCTACAGCTGAGGTGGGAGACTCTGTCCATAGCACAACAATCAGTCGTATATTGCACAA
>JAFFST010049442.1:1067-12860 GCA_022414735.1 Noturus placidus
ACTTCATGATTGTGTCCCACCTGTTGTTGATTCTTCACAAAAAATTACAGTTTTATATCTTTATGTTTGAGGCCTGAAATGTGGCAAAAGGTAGAACAGTTCAAGGGGGCCGAATACTTTCGCAAGGCACTGTACCAGCTAGTGATGTTTATACTTTATATGTACATCAGTCTGAGTTTATAGAGTGAGGCAAAGTGCCAGAAGAGGATGTGCAGGATGAAGTGTGCAAATGATGCTTTAGTCAGGACAGAATGATAAGTGTTTAGAGTACCATAAATGAATCAATGAATGCTGTTACAACTAATTACAGGACACTTTTCCAAAAAAAGAAAAATAATAATAATTTCATTTTCCTCTCAGCCTAAATTACAATGAACTCACAAATTACTTTAGAGAACATTCAGAGATGATGTATAACAATCAATGACAAAACATTACACCCATGGATTTAAATTCTCCAGTCAAACAAAAGGATTAAACTACTTAGCTCTTCTCTTACAAAGGGAACTATTCAAAAGAACATTTTAAAACAGTATTTTCTCTCAAAGACATGAAAGAAAATGATTGGCACTTCATATTGTCATCTTCGAAATGGTCACATTACAAGCAATACTTAATACCGTTAGGGGGAGGGGGGGGGTTGGTTTGGAGTCTAGAACAGTTTGAACTCAAAGTAAACAAGAAGAACTCAAAGTAAGCCACAGCTTCAGAACTGCAGTTTCGTCAAGTTTCATAATCAGCCATTAGACGCCACATCCATATCAACCACTGGCTGACATTATATGTTGTGGTCAGTCAAGACCACATACAAGAAAGAGGCACCTGATACCCACAGTTAAATACGGTGGTGCATCATTGAAGCAGTGCAAATCTGAGAATATAAAGGATCTTGAAAATGTTCACAATCCTTTCCAAGTGTCTCTAGCCATGTCATGCATTACACAGTCCATACAAAATTTTGAGTTTTTTGTGATTTGTTCACTTTTTTGCTGAAAACTACTTGAATTGATGAAACTGCAAGGACAGGATCCACCCATTTTCCATACCACTTATTCTACACAGGGTTGCGAGGAGCCTATCCCAGGGGACTCGGGGCGCAAGGCAGGGGACAAATTGGGTGGGGTGCCAACCCATCACAGGGCACAATTGCACCTACATTCACACACTATGGACAATTTAAAGATGCCAGTCAGGCTAGAAGACATGTCTTTGGACTGGGGGACTCTAGATTACCTGGAGGAAACCCCGGAAGCACGGTGAAAGCATGCAAGCTGAAAATAGGATTCAAACCTTCAACTCTGTAGGTGTAAGTTGAATATGCTACCCACTAAGCCACCCTGCCCAATCAGTGAAATTCATTAACATAAAATAAAACGTTATAGTGCCCATTGTTTATTTTATGTAGTTTTATGCTAATATGTACTATTTTGCAATTTAACAGATCACAGGCTATTTTAGTTTTACAGCATGCCAACAATGCACGCAGTAGCTTCGGTCATGGTAATTTGCCTCGGCATTTGAGGCACAGCAGGAAGGCATAGAGGAAAAGTGACTCACCAGACTTCTTCTACAACAATGTTGCATGGTGTCCAAAAACAGTTTGCTTCAATTTGCATCTAAAACATTGGAAATTGGTTTGCACGGTCTTGCACAGCATAAATGAGACCTTTTAGCTGTACTCATGTTCGACACATGTGAATCGAAGAGGGAATATGCGATGACATCACACGACCTTGTCTTGGCCCAAGTCTGTGGAAAATCTGCGGTAATTTTGAAAAATTGCAAGCACCTCTGAATTTTGCAGAGTTTGCTTGATTTTGCATTCATTTCTGTGATCGCAAAATCCTGGAGGCACTGATTACAGGAAAAAAGCTCGGTGCTGGGGTTCTCTCCAGGGGAAATAGCACTAGATGTTAACTGTAGGGGTGCCAGTAATTTTAAAACATGTTTTGTTGGGGGATGAGGTTGGTAAAAACTACTTAAAAAATATATTGTGTTATGTGAATTTTCATGCAGGGTGCCAATATTTCTGACAGCAACATTGTTACTGGTTCTCACTATTTTTTTTTTTTGAGTGAGATAAATATGACTATACAGTATAAAGTATGTACAGATAAACACCTTAAACCCAGACCTCCCCGTTTCTTAGTATTGCCTTCTACAGATCAATAAGTGCAAAAAAAGGATTTAGCAGCGACAGCCACAGCTTTGAGATTGGAACAGACAGATGCATTTTAATCGGTCTACTAGACAGTAAAGGAACATAGGTCAGACATTTTTAGAGAACTGATCGGATCATTGGGTATTGTGTCACCTCATGCCTCGGGTGGAGCCGTTGTTGTAGTTCTGCCACAGCTGAGGCAGACCCAGCATGGCCTCGAACAGCACGGCCAGTGAGCCCAGAGACTCCACAAACACCACCCAGTCCAGGAAGAGGACCGTGAAGAAGGCACACAGCAGCGTGAAGCCGAAACAGAACAGCAAATAGTCCTCAAAAGCACTCCATCTCCAAAAATACCGTACGTCTAGGTCTGTCAAAGAAAGAAAGAGATATCATTATATACATTTTCATATTCACAACAAAAGGTGAAAACAACAAACTGCAATATGATATCACTGATACCCAATTATATTTGCCAGTTAGGTCAAGTGGCATTTTGGGTCCCTTTTTAAATGTCTCGAGGACATTAATGTTGGATGGCTAACAAACGTCTGCAGTTAAATGAAAGCAAATCGGAAGTCATTATTTTGGGCTCCCCTACTGTCTCTTCTCCTCTTGAGGCCCAGTTAGGTCTTCTCTCTGTTAACAAATAACTTGGAGTTATTTTTGACCCAAACTTGCACTTTAATAAACAAATCAGTGCTGCTGTTAAGGGAAGCTTTTTTCATTTAAGATCCATTGCAAAGTTAGAATAGTTTCTCTCTAAAAAAGACCTAGAAACTGTGATTCATGCTCTGGTTACATCACGGTTGGAATACTGTAATTCTTTCTATGTTGTCCTTCCTCAATCAGCTTTATCTCATCTGCAGCTTGTGCAAAATGCAACAGCTAGATTTTTAATAGGAACCAAAAAGACTGATCAATTCTAATTTATGTATAAAAAGATCTTTCTGGTTCTGCTCCACAGCGCATCATTTACCTTCTTGACACTTTCTCTCCCAATAGAGCATTGAGATCATGTAAATCCACTTATTTTATCCACTTATGTTGTCGTGCTAAGGTAAAAGGTCATCGAGTCTTTTCTGTGGTTGATCCCAAACTTTGGAACAGTCTCCCTTTTCACGTGAGGTCCTTTAGCTATTTTGAAATCCTTGTGTTATAATGTTATTTAATGTGATGAATTGTAATGTTTTGTACAGCACTTTGGATTAACTGCTGTTGTCTTTAAATGTGCTTTATAAATAAATTTGACTACTTGAATATACTTAAGTCTCAATTGCAAAAGTGATAAAATGATGATTATTTAAGTGGAAAAAAACCACCTAGATACCGAGGTATTTGGAGTGGCTCCTTTATCTTATTTGTTTCTTGATTTGGGTCAAATTTGTAGTAGATTTTGATGACTTTCCAGTGCTTGGTTAAGGCACACAAGGCACCGAAATCTAAATGTATCTAAAAGCTTTTTTCATTGATTTTAAACATGCAACAAACACCCAACAGCATATTTAAATACAGAATTTAAATATGGAACATTGCCATTGTTGTTTTTCATCCCATTTCTTAGGACACGTCATACTTTTTATCAGTTTAGTGTTATGTTTAACAAGTTACATCCTGTCTTTCAGTTAATACAAACAAAATTGTTTTTTTCCTGTTACCAAGAAACCGCAAATCGTAAAGTCTTGCTTATGGTGGAAAACGTACAACGAAAGAGCTTTACCCCTTAAGCTTTGCCAACAGAGACTCCATCCATAAATGTTAAATAAGCGTCTCCTCGCAGAAAGCTTTACCATAATCAATAATTAAGTTTTGCTTGTTAAATAAAAACACCATTGTTATTTGTTTATTAGGTGTATAATATAGAGCCAAGTCTGAGTGAATCAGCTGTTACTTTAAAAATGATAATGTATTAGAACTCTCGCAGAAGTTGTTGTAGAAAAATAATCCAAATGTTCTGATCAATCAGATTTGAGAATTCAGCAGCACAGTGGTATAAGGAAAACATATAAACAATACTAGCAGCTACAATGAAATGTGCCTCCCTTTTCTCTGGGGGGAAAAAAAAAACCGGCACATATTTAACAACAGTTGCATTTATTCTCTCACACCCCTCAACCCCACAACACCAGGAATGCTGACTCCATAAAGATTTATTAAAGGGGTGTCAAATAAAGGTCACAGTATTGCTGTGGTTCTTTAGTGATTAAACTGCTGATTTATCGTGTAAATACAATTAAAATACTGTTCCTCTGCCAGAGCAGGCAGCAGAGGACGGATAACTAACCCACACTGTGATTCGATTCTCACGAGTTGTTTACACGCCACTCATCACAGTAATGTACGACGTCCTGATATGACCAGTGACTACTTGCTTCTCTCATTCACTGATTATGCGGGCCTCACCAGAATGCGCCGACAGCACTAGAGAAGAATTGATTGTTAAATAAGAGCACATCCATTTTGGCCCTAACCGGTGACTGATGGAGATCCTGTGCTCTTGACTGTCTAAAGTATGTGAGAAACAAGCAGATGAGACAAAAAAGAGCTACATGATCTGTGCCTTGGGAAAAGCAGAGAAGCTTAAAAAGAAAACAAAGGGAGCTTGGACCTACTCCCTGTCACCTTGAAGCGAGGGAGGAGAGATAGTAGGAGACGTAAACAAAGAATAAAAGATGTGCACAAAAGAGAGAAAGATCACACAACGCAGGACCACACACAGTGTTTGAGTGTGAGACCGACTCATTCGATATGCAGCAACTGATGCCACTTATGATAGAATTTGAATGGAAATTGAATGGAAATTTTGGCAGAGTTGCGCGCTCTTAAATTCTCACCTGTGCATATAACCGCATTGATCTCCACAAATATACCACCTCAGCAAGGCAATGGCAAATGAAAGCTCCATTTCACTTTACATCAAAGCATAAAACTTGCTGATGACAGCAAACACTGTGATTAGAGACCGGAGGCACTTACCTTGTGCTCTCCTTCCTCTCACTTAGGGAGCAAAAAGACTTTAAAAAGATGTGGAAAATACATCTGGATCAGCCATTTCCTGAGAGCAAAATGCTTCAAAAATGACTTTTGAGGATGTTTATAAGATCATGTCATAAAGATGCTTTGGCAAGAGTAGGAACTGAGGTGTTTCTAAAGGGCCGTGTTTGGCTGGCCCTCACAAGGAAAACACTAATAAATAAATAAATAAATAAATAAATAAAAGCGCCAAAAGGTTTCCTTCTGGTTATTGTCAGAGTTAGATTTAAGCGTAGGGATAGCATTAATTGCCTGCATTAATACCTACATCAATTTAAAGGTCCTCACAAGGATGCTAAGACAAATGTGTGTTTATGATCGTGTTTTCTGCTTCTGGAAGAAAACATGTTGGTTTTTCTTCAGTGTATCAGAAGACCATTATAAACAAAATACTGAGGTATTCTGAGTAGACAATCCACTGACTGGCATGTTTTCATGGACGTGGAAGAAATCCAGAGAATCTCTGAGATGGGGACGGATACAGGGAGAACTCTGAACCATAGACCCTGGAGCTTTGAGACACAAGCACAACCTAAGGTGCCACTAAGCTGCTCAATGAAAAGATATCAAAAGTGTAAATGTGCTTTTCCCTCTTTCGGCTGCACCAATTCGAGGTCGCCACAGCGGAGAGTGCACTGGCTCGTGCAACCTTTGAGAGGCTGGGGTAGTATTAGACACGTCAACATTTTTTTCAGTAAATATATTTCCAATGAGGCTATTCATATAAAAATGTTCACCAGACATCAGTATTAACTCAAGAAATCTGGAAATATAAAGAATTCACAACATTAAAGTCCATAAATAAAGTTTTGTATTAATGTGAAATGACACAGGAAAAAAGTATTGAACACGCTAAGAAAAATCAGTTCAAGGAACCAGCTGAAATCCATAAGTAATTATACCCCTTATATGTGCAAATTAATATCAGCTGGGTTAGTAAATTGATGGTCTATGAAAAGGCTTTTCATTACCAAGGTGTTACACAAGAAACATCTCATGATGAGTAAGAGCATAGGTCTCCCAAGACCTTCGCAACCTTATTGTTACAAAAATATTGATGGAATCGGATACAGACATATTGCAAAAAATGTTGACACACCCAATACTTATTTCCCCCCACTGTATGTATAGAATTACTTTTCGTGCACTATTGGTTTTTTTTTTTTTTTTAGAAAGCTTGCTAAAAAGATTTAGGACAGGGGTCCTTTGGGAGGTGTGTGTGGGAGGTTTTTATTTTCATGAAAGTAAGAGCCAGAAGGTAGATGTGAAGTTTGTAGGACGAAAAGAAGACAAATAATCCTGAATGTGGTGCTGGTTATGGTCGCGATGATTTTACTTAGGTTAGCAGTTTTGTTTATATTTGGAGAAATAGAACAATTCATTTCAAAATATCCCAGCTAGGTAGAAAAAAAATAAAATAAAAAAAAGGTTTATAAGCAAGTGTGAGGAAGTACTGACAGCGCTGGCATTTCTAGCTCAGGGATTTTTCTCCCAATGTTTTCTAGTGTTTCTGGGAACATACTGGCACATAGTAGTCAAAACTAGAAAGAAGAAACAAACAAATAAACTTTTCTGGTTTAGACCACATCCACGTCTAATCTGAATTTACAGTAGAGATGCACATATTTTGAACACTAAACACATACACCTAGTCTATACACCCAGACTATCATTAATCATCTTGATTAATATGCCAATTATGTTGCCTTTTGAAGTTATTATTGAAGGAGTTTCATTCATTTTTGAGGTTTCATTATAATAGTTCCATATTGCTATGCATAATAAATGAGAGCAGTGTACCTAGGACATGGTCTCTTTTATAGTAAAATATTAGATCTAGATATTTTAAAGCCTATCCCTTATTGTATAGTATAAATTAAAAGAATCTGATCAAAATTAAAAACTTCTGGAACAATAGAGAAACAACAGAAAATGTATTTAAAGCCTTTTTTTAAATAACTTTTTGGAAAATATGCATCCAGATAGTTCCCAGTAATGAATTTTATATAGGTTTCGCACAATGGGTCTTTTTAAGCATTTAGTTTATGCTCCCCGAAAGCCATTTATGGACACGGCATGTTAAAATCAATATGATTTTAAAAACTCAATACGTCTAAAAGAGACATGTATTAAGGGGCAGGATCAGGGTGAAAAATGAGCTACTTAAAATAGCAAAAAAAAAATTTATGGATCAACTTAAGACAGGCAGAGGTGACCAATTAATAATAAGCTACCATGGACAGCTACTTCTCTCTGGCCAGTGAGTGATCACAAGTTCGGCCTCTTAAAAATTTCTTTTTAGTTTCACTGGTTCAGTAAAAGCAAATTATATCTTTCCTTTCTCCTATCTTTTGCTCTCTGGTCCTCTTTGCCCTTTCTCTCAATGGCCTTTTCTAACTGTGCCCCCAATTTCCTTAGAGCCTGAAGGCTTTTTGTAGGCACTCCAGTCTGACTGTGTACAAGATGCATGTAAACACACAAAGAGCATGAAGGTGAGCAACGCCTTCTCCTCTCAGCCATCTACAGATCAAATAGCTCAATTACTGACAGAGCTCCCATCTCAAAGCTATAAGAACCTTCTCTCCAGATCAAAAAGCTCAGATATCTCAACATAAAACAGCCCCCCCCAAAAAAAGCAAAACTATCAGAACAAATAGCTCAGTCATTCATCTTCTAGCCTTGAGAGCTCACAGAAGCCTGGGTTTGCTGTTCACACTGCTCCGCAGGGCATGTCAGTTTCGGCTGGAAAGGTACAGGGCAGACAGACATTTGAGTGTGGCAAGCATGAGAAAAGCCATCAAGCTTTGTTACCCTCATCCACCATCCTACAAGATCTGACTGCACCAAGAGCATCTGAGGCCTGGAGCGCTCAGCCAATCAGGACTCTATTGATGGACTTCTAAGGTTCTTCTTATGATTAAATTTAATACACTCCCAATAGCTGGTCTAAAAAGAACTCAATTCGGGTCCATTTGGAAACCCAGTGCTGGACCCAATATGGACTAACCCAATGAGGCTGGGTTAGGAAATTGACCCAGATTTTTTAAACAAGAAAAACTTGACGACAATGGGCTGGACGGGGATTACTCCACAGCCAACAAGTCTAGTCCTTGTTACAAATTTCTATGCCTCAAATCCTCTTAAAATATACTTCACCAGGAATGAAGCTATTAAAGAAAAAAACAATTTCAGACATTTCACCCTCTGTAACCTTGACCTTGTTTGGATCAGTTTAAAAATCAAATCGGTTAATTGGCTGGTTACAATGACAATTGTATGATAATCCTACAAAATGTCAACCACTAGTTCTTAAAATATCACACTAACAAAAATCTCGGACAAGCACACAAATGAACGCACAAGAAAACAACAACAACATACAACTGACTACATTGCTAGGATGTAGATATGCAAGTGTGAAAGAAGCCTTAATCAACTAAAACATGTATAACACAATATAACTCAATATTGTGTACATTTTTAAATCATGAGTGACGGGAATTGCAGGATTGACTCTAATGCTAGTCAATCATTTCAAATAATGGCAAAGTGAAAACATAAGACACTTTTTTAACTAGTTAGAAGTAACATTAATAGTTATACAGCAGCCCCATATTAAGTAACTTAATGTTAACTGTAACATATTTATTTATAATTTATTGAATTTCCTTCGCGGGAACTAAGGAGCCCAGACATGTTCCATCATGACGATGCCTAAAAGTGCATAAAGTGAGCTCCAGAAAGACATGATTTGCCAAGGTTGGTGTGGATGAACTTGGGCGGACTTCACAACACCCTGACCTCAACCCCACTGAACACCTTTTGGATGCACTGGAACACTGACTGCATCCCAGACCATCTCGCCTGACCTCAGTGCCTAAACTCACTAATGGTCTTGTGGCTGAACAGCCACCCCACATCCAAAATCTAGTGGAAAGCCTTCCCAGAAGAGTGGAGGTTATTATTCCAGCAAAGGGGGACTAAATCTAGAATGAAATGTTCAACAAACTCACATTAGTGTGTCAGTTCATGGTCACAGATTTTGCACATATATTCTGCCATATCAAGCTAAGCTACACATGAAAAAACTGTGGCCTGCATCATTTTCAAAAGGTTTAACTAGATGATAAATTAACTTAAATATGAACAAAATCATTTCTTGCAGTTCCAGGCAGAGTGGAAAATTCCAGAAAACAAATCTTGCCAGTAGGTATCTCCACAAATTCAGCATGCTGGGTTGTCCATTATCAATCCAGTTTGGGTTGGGTCACTCGAACCTAACTAACTACCTGATGCAACAACTTAAAAAATAACTTAGCTATTTTCAAGTGTACTTTAACTTACCAGTGTTGTCCGATCCCTGCATACGCGTTTTAACATTAGTATTATTATTACTTTTTAACATTTTCAGCCCAACATTTGTGCACTAGATTTCTAGGTTGGTGAATTATGATATAATTAAGGAGGGCACACACCAGGCCAGCGGCAGAGTCTGTAATAAATAATGCATTAAGCCGCAGGTCCAGAAATAGCGCTGGACCATTCAGAATATGTAACTATGTTTAGTCCACTCTAACGTACATACATAAAAATTCACAAAGCTCTATTCATACGTGTGACCTCTTCAACCATGAATCACTTCAAACCAGAACCACCAGCGTGATCTCCGAGCCAAGATTTGCTCATTTAAATATTGACAGTCATCTAAGAAAAATGATTTTTGGATAGTATTCACATAAATTAGAACACTTATAATTAGACACAGGGTAGCACTTTTCAGTCAAGAGTGATGACACACACTATTACACACACACAAACACAAATTTGATCAAACACAACAGTGAAGGACTTGTCAATTAGAGAGATGATACTGTTGAGCCAGTTGTACTGTGAAACTCATAAGAGTTCATTCAATTCTTTTTTGCTACAGATAGTAATAAATGAGAAAGTGGGATGAGAGGGGAACATGGTGGGGAAACCCTATCATTCTATTTATTGTCTACATTTCATAATCATATTGACACAGTATGAAAGCTGGGACTTGATTTACTCAGAAACCAATACAAAATAATCCCCAAACAGCTGGGAATCAGTCTTTTTTATTTTGTTTGGACTTTACACCAAAGGTCACCAGGACTTAAAACTCAAAATGAAAAACTGTGTCACATATGCCCAGATCCCTGACGCACAGATACAATATTACCAAATAATCAAGGTCATGTCTCCAATATTCTCTTGTGCTGTAGTGATTATAATTCATGACTAGACACTTCCAGCTTATGATGAAGTATTTTGGTGTTTCCGTTCAGTAAATTCCGCTTTGGATTTGATGATAGCATACAGATGAAACAGTGTCTGCTGATGCCCCCCTGGACCTGCCTGATCCTGATGCTTGACTTCTGCTTGGAACATCTGCACTTGTGCTTCATCTTTGGCTGTGGTAGATGTTCCTTCATGGACACCCCAAAGATCCCCAAACAATTTATACCAAAGTCTCATCCATTCTTCAATCAATAATCTCACCTGCATACTATAGATTTGTATTGGCTGCTGTAATCATAAAGATCATCCTGTACTTATCCCAGGGCTCTTATTCACAATAGGCCACAATGGGACTTGAGTTAAGCTCACAGTGATGATTCAATAACAAAATTGCTCGCAACACAGTATTCAGAAAACAAATGCAACAACAAACTTACAAGCGATTCAGAAGAAAGTTACGCATATAGGCTGGAGTGTGCCTAAAATATGCCAGTTGTGTGCTATTGTACCCTTGTACTGTAGCACATTTTCTTCAAGCATGGAACAGTATTAAGTTTACACCACTGTCTGACAGTTTGTTGTAGCCATGATATGCCAAGCTGAAGTGTTTCGAGCACTGAAAATACACTGAATAAACTACTGAAAGCCTTTCTAAGCCAATATTAAATACATAAATATGAAAGTATTAATTCATTAACATCATCCCTTTTCAGATGAAGGACATTGAAGGAGACAGAATCTCAATCAGAGACGTTTGTTGAACACTGAAGGTTTTATGGATAAAACACTTAAAGTGAGCTGTAATCTTAGCAGGTGAATGCTGGGTTAGCTTATCCTTCAAAACATGGGCAAGTTCTCTTTGCAGGATGTTTTGTAAATTTGATGTGCCATCTTGCACTCACGTCATGATTTCATTATCTTATCTATAAACAAGTAACTGTCAAAGCATGAAGTATAGTATATATTAGGGGGAAAAAATAGGATGCGCTGGATCAAGTGCCATTTTATTCTATTATTCTAATATTCCAAGCCGTAGAATATTAAGGGTGGAAGCCATAAAGTTTTGCATTGATTGATTACAGTGGTGTGAAAAAGTGTTTGCCCCCTTCCTCATTTCCTGTTCCTTTGCATGTTTGTCACACTTAAGTGTTTCGGAACATCAAACCAATTTAAACAATAGTCAAGGACAACACAAGTCAACACAAAATGCAATTTGTAAATGAAGGTGTTTATTATTAGAGGTGAAAAAAAATCCAAACCATCATGGCCCTGTGTGAAAAAGTGATTGCCCCCCTTACTATAACTGTGGTTGTCCACACCCGAGTTCAATTTCTCTA
>JAFFST010049442.1:30290-42653 GCA_022414735.1 Noturus placidus
GTATTATGTTTGGGTTAATTGTGTGTTTTATCTTATGTTTATGTTATGGTTATTATTAAACTTACGTTGATGATCAGCAGGTTCCTGCCTCCACCTCGCCCGAATTTTTTGTAAAAGTTTGTTACAATCGCTTTATATAAAAAAAAAAAAAAAAAAAGTCACCATGCAAGATAATTCCTGTAAAAAAAAAAAACCAACAATTTTTTGATATAAAAGTGCTTAAATTTTCTATGACCATCAGATATGAGTTACAAAATAGTAACCTTGTAAATAAATCTACACCACAGTGCTGTTGAATTCTCAAATCTGATTGGTCAGAAGGTGTCGATGAATTTTCTGTATCAGCAGCTCGGACAATAGTTACGACTGCAATTCAAATCACAGGTTTATATTAACACTCAAGATTGTTGTTTCTATAGTAACAACTTATACAGGAACTTGTCTGGACGATGGTTCACAAACAGATTGAAAAACATGCCATTCTTAATATACTGAAATTGTTGGATTTTTTTGCATTTTTAGGTAAAGGGTGTAACACAGGAAAGTCTTCAGGATGGAGATCATCTTGGTTTGTGGTTTCCCAGTAACATGATTTAATTAAATAAATAAATAAAATAAATAAGTAAGGAGGCTGGCCAGAGAAAGACTGTTCCCTCAAAAATAAACAGACAAAAAGTATGATGTGTTCTTTAGAGCAATAAAACACTTCAGGACATGGTGTTACTGGAAAATAATCCATTAGCGTGGTAACAGTAACATCATGCCCCAAAGTGTTTTATTGCTTATTTATCAGATGTAATGCCCTTTCATGGGCACACATAAGGTGTGTGTGTGTGTGTGTGTGAGAGAAAAAGAGAGATAGACAGAGAGACAGAGACAGAGAGAGAGAGAGAGAGAGAGAGAGAGAGAGAGAGAGAGAGAGAGTCATCTGTTGGGACATGCTGCAGTGCTGTGAGACAGACCAAACTGCCACTCCTAGGCCATCACGCTAAACTAACTCGGTATGATCCCGTTTCGTAATGGAGTAAATGTCCTGTGAATCGTACATGAAGCAAAGACATAACCATAAATCTGTGACTTAGATAGATAGATAGATACTTGTGCTGCAATGTACGAGTTCATTCTGTGCTTTAGACAGCTACACACGTAGAGATATGTAAATCAGTCCCTCCAGGATTTTGAGATCACAGAAATGAACGCAAAATCAAGCCATCGCCACAATATTTGGAGGAGCTTGCGATTTTTCTAAATTATCGCAGATTTGGGCCAATACACGTCAGGTGACATCACAACGCACATTCAGTCCAAGCCCCCTTTGATTCACGAACATGAGTACAGTTAAAAGGTTTAATTTTCCATCAAACATCACTGCGAAAGACCATGAAAACAATTTCAACTGCAATTGCAATTTCGCCAATTCAAGTAGTTTTCAGCAAAAAAAAAAAAAGCACAAAACAAACTGTAAATTCTATCACAAATTTAGACAAAAATCCACAGCAAAATTAAGTAGTTCTGGCCGCAACAAGTCATCCAAAACAAAAAACCAACCCAAAAAGCCCCATAGTGAAATCCTGTACGGATCGGTAAATGTCACTTCGAAGCAAAGTTCTCTAGAACTTTTAACAATGTACACTGTCTCAAAGCAGCTTCACAGAAACATTTAAAAACACAGGATACAGATCCCGACATGGACATGCTAAAGATATCATTTCACAGAGGTCATTTTAACATATGGATTGTAGCTACGACATTTAGGCCACAAACACATTGACGGATTAAGGAATCTGAATACTGATTTGTCATATTAGTCATGTTAGTTACAATCTCCTCACTGATTTGACGTACAATTACTTCTGACACGAACAGAACTAGGACATCCCTCAGTGCCCGCACTGAAATACTACTTCTCAGTCAAAACAGAACTACTGATGGTGACCAGAAGAGGGCTCTCTTACGTTCTTGTTGAACGAGTCCAAGCTTCTTAATAGGGCACACTGACATTTAAAAAGTGACATAACACCATCTGTTACCGCTCGAGCGAAACCCTAAAACCTCAAACTTGCTTGTGTGATACGCTTTACATTCCGTGCATTTCCATTTACTATTTACAGCATTTGGCAGATGTCTTTCATCCAGAGCGACTTATATTTATCTCATTTATACAACTGGGCATTTGAGGGTACGGGCCTTGCTCAAGGTCTTTTGAACTCATGACCAAAAGTCTGATGTCTTAACCACTGAGCTAAGACTGCGTGTGTAAGATTAAATTTTTTTTTTTTTATTTCGTCAGTGTGTGACTGTGTGATCACACACGTGGCTACTTGTAGAATCCAGTCTCGGATGTTCTGTGCTCTAAGGGAAACTGATGTCTTAGGCTATTCTGAGCCAATACACTCTTCATATGTCTGTCTGTCTCTGCAAGCAGACACCATGACTGCCTGATAGAAACTCCCCGAGAGCCTTTCATGGCTGGCCAGCGTTTCCATGCTCCACTGGATATGAAATCTTATACAACCGCTTGGCAGTCAGGGTACAGCCATGGAATGTGTGTGAGAATGAGGTTTCTGATCAATAAGGACACACTAAGCTTGGTTGTAAGGGGAACAAGCTGGATTTCAGCAAGGCTGTGTACTTCCTCAGAGCAACACAGGCAGGAAATGAGACAAGATTCAATCTGATACCGAGTTTGCCAATACTCTCACTAACACACACACACACACACACACACACACACAAAACCAGGAATTTCATTATTGTGATATTTAGGAAAGCATATTTGAAAATTTAAGAGCTTGTTTTCTACTTTTAGTCACCTACAGTGCCCTCCACTAATATTGGCACCCTTGGTAAATATGAGCAAAGAAGTCTGTGAAAATGTGACTTTAATGTTTAACCTTTTGATCAAAGAAATTCAAAAAAATACTCTGCTCTCATTGATATCAAACAATTGCAAACAAAACACAGATTTATATTTATAAAGTGTGTAAAATATAAGTGTGCAACAATTATTGGCACCCTTTTAGTCAATACTTATCTCTGCAAAGGGAGGGATCACAGAGTCTTCTCCTATAATACCAGAGAATACATGGCAAGGAATCTGACACCAAATGTAAATTTAATCCTGTCTGATGAGGGCTTATAAAATGTAAAATCCAGGTGTTTTTCACCTTATTTGTTTTATGCAATACAAATGCAGCATAGCCAATGGCAATACAACATTATAGGGTAATTAATCTTTAAATATGTTTGAGTATGAAATCTTTGAAGTAAGTGCAACTGAGTGCAATTTTGAAAGTAACTTCGCAGCCACACACATGCTACCAAGTAAGGCCTGCGAGATCATACTACTACTACTACTCACACGAAGACTTCTCCACTCCAATCGATCTGCATGACAGGTAAATTAGGCTGCTGTCTGATTCCACATTCGGCTCTCTAATTATTACCATATTATACATTTTCATCATCCCATCTCCTCCCTCCGGCAGCAAGACCATAAATGGCTGACTTATATTGAACGTCCTCCTGAACATGGAAAAAGCCAATCGACTCCAGCTTGAATTGTTCATAAATCATCATTATGCTAAACTGACCCTGTGTGAACTCCGTGTCGCCTTCTACTGTAGGACTTCTGCAGGTTCAACCAGGAGCCTCACACCAAAAACAACATGCATGTCACCTGACCGCTCTCCAGCAACAAGTCACATGGTCTCTTAGGTCTTCTCAGAGTTTTACATCAAATCCGGTTACGACTCTAGCTCTGTGTACACAACAGTGTAAAATATTTAAGATTACAGATAGGGAAGCAACATATCTGGAGCTGGACTGAAGCATGATTTTTTTTATATTCCATCACCTGCTATAATATAAACACTAACAGCAAACAGTTGAAATATTAACAGTGCATCTCATTCAAGCACAGGCATTTCCCAGTTGTAATTAGACATTATATTATAAACAGGATGTGTAAAGATCATTGTACTGTAATGCCTACAGTCAAATACAAAGCTAAATGAATGTAAAGAAATGTCTCACTGTAACAGGGTTCATACATATGCTTCAGAATAAATTTCCAGGACTTTCGGGGACTTTAAGCACTACTTTGACGTTTCTTGTATAGTCCTTAAAACATAATTCAAACAGTTTATTTCTTCTTTTAAAAAATTCCAAAATAAAATTATTAAAAACAAACAAACAAACAAACAAACAAAAAAAAACACACACACAACCACTTTTTACATGGTACCTTTTCCAGCCATGCTGAACTAAATGTGCACCATAACATTAATATACCAACAACTTTTCACTGGAAAGTCGCTAAATGTCACTAGATGATGTCATGCGCTAATTAGCATTTCGTTACATCATAGCACCATATTTGCATTCTGCCCAGTGTCAGCCATTTACAACTGCTTGCTTCTTTCTTACTCTTTGTGCTCACATACTGTATTTTAATACAGCCGAATTCCCAATAACTGGCACCATGTCCAGGGTGTACCCTGCCTTGTGCCCGATGCCTCCTGGAATAGGCTCCAGGTTCCCCGTGACCCTGAAAAAGGAGTAAGCGGTAGAGGATGGAAGGATGGATGTATGGATGAATTCCCAATAAAGCTGTTCGCATTGACAATTTTCTGTTTCTGTGGTCAGACAATGTATAAAACGAGTATGAAATAGTGACTGAAACTAAGACCATTAAGACTGCATGTTAACCAGCAGTCACTTCCAAGTTGCTGGTCTTCACCGCTAAAAGACTAATTTTATAACCGTGGCATCGTCTGACAAAATCGCCATACACACAAGTTAAAGACAACAACAACTGTGTTGTGATGTCAGCAGTGTTGGGGAAGCTACTTCAAAGTTGTAGCTTTTCAAGCTACAAACTATTCCTAGTGTGAAGTGGTTAAGCTACTGTCAAGCTACCCTTTTAAAAACGTAATTAGCTACACTACAATTTCTGCATAAAGAAATTAAACACAATTTGAAAATAACTCAGAACAATTTAGAATTTACAATGTGCACATTAGAATACTTGGTAATTTAACATGACGCGTTCATTTCTGTATGCGTCCTTATATTTGTGCTTGAACTCCTGGACGTCGTATTAGAAGTATTCGAAGTGTTGGTATTTTAATCTTTAGTTTGCTAAGATTAAATATAAAAAGGCGTAAGATCTATTATTTGATTCTTTAAGACACATGAACTTCGACTAAAAGGGCCATGGGTAATTTGTTCTCTCATTATCGGAATCAGTCACAAAGATTTGCGTTCATGTTCAATCGAAAGTAAACACTGAGGTTTTTAGTGATTTCGTATTTATATACTTGCGTCTAAAAAATAATTCAAGCACTTTTTAAGTACCGTTAGATAAAAATGGCTGTTTTCAGGGTTTTTCCAGAACTTAAATTTCAAAACGCCAAATTCAAGCACCTTGTACGAACCCTGCTGTAGGGTAAGATTACATAAAATGACACTACAGTGAGAGTGAAATGAGTGAAGCTTCATTAATGCTTTGTTCAGGACTATGGCACCCTCTTCTGGCAATTCATGTGCGCTCAGGAGTCCTAAGGATTCTGCTATGCTCTGACAAGCTCAAATGGATGTTAACGCCATTAATCCCGTGCATTACCGCAGCTGCAGTGCTGTTTGGTTGTTTAATTGCGTTCCGGTCTGCTTCTTAAGTTGGCAGCATTTCCATTCTGGATACAGCTACCTGCCGAGCTTGCTTATTTTGGGCATATTTAAGAGCAATGTCGCACTTATGTTCCTCGGAGTAGAAAAGGAATGTAAACACATACAAATACATAATTCAATTTGAACAGATAATGCATTCTAAACGAGTGGGTGGTTTTTACCTTCATGTAGGTGAGAGCGAGCGAGATATGAAGTTTACAGGACAAAGAAAGGCTTCGATCATTAACATGAATGTATAGGGTTGATTCACTCATCCTTAGTGACTGCCTGGGCAGGGTTGTGGTAATTTACACTAGTTGTTTGTTTCTATTTTGGGAAACAGAACCAACTTATTGCGGGCAGGTACAAACAAAAATAACCGTGAAAGTGGGAGTCCCAACAAAAACATCACTAGTAGAGACCAATTATGAACTGTAGTGATATAGCTGAGGTTGTGGAACCATCAGAGCCAGAATTCACACTCCACAATGACAGCACTGGCATTTCTACCCATTTTCCCAAGTGTTTCTGGAAGCACAGTAGTGTGCAACTGTATCATATATACTATATAGACAGATGCATGTAGATTATAGAACATCCTATTCCAAAAACCATGGGCATTAATACATAGTTGGTTTCTCCTTTGCTGCTATAACAGCTTCCTCTCTTCTGGGAAGGCTTTCCACTAGATTTTGGAGCATGTCTGTGGGGATTTGTGTTCATTCAGGAACAAGAAGTTGGGCGAGAAGCCCTGGCACGGAGTTCGAATTCATCCCAAACGTGTTCAGTGGAGTTGAGATCAGGGCTCGGTACAGGCCATTTGAGTTCTTCATGGATGCCGCTTTGTGCACGAGGTATTGTCATGCTGGAACATGTTTGGGCCTCTTTGTTCCAGTCACAGAAAATGTCAGTGCTACAGCACACAAAGACATTCTAGACAACTGTGTTGTTAACCTTTGTGGCAATAGTTTGGGGAAGAACCTCATATGGGTGTTAAAATCAGAAGTCCCAAAACTTTTGGCCATATCTTGTAGCTGCGCTGCATTCTATAAATTTAAGTCCAGTGTTTGCAGTCTTCACTACGTCTATACTGGATTGAGAAGATAAAATCAATAGAAGATAAAGGGGCCAACAAAAAATATAACTGGACCTTAAGCACCACCTAATCTTCTCTAGCAAGATCACGTCAGAGCAGCAGACAACTGATAATTCCTCACAGGAATAATGAAAATACAGAATACACCAAAAAAAAAAAAAAGAAAGAGAAGAATAGCACCGGTATCACTGAATACATAGGAAATAATAAACAGAAACACAAAGTGTGGAAGAATTCCTCTTTGGTTAAAATACTGCCACCAAAATCTCCTAACTCAGTGTAGAAGGTTATGTATGTGTTGGTAGTCTAAATAAAAATGTTATTACCCATGATGCGGTGCTGTTTGGTGCTGACACGGTTGCTAATCTGGACAGTGCAGCACAAGTGGAGCATGGCCATCATGGTTAGAATCATCACCACGCTCTGCACAAGCAGAGTCAGCTCAAACTGCTTCCCGACCCTGCAAACACACACACACAAATATACAGTCTATAAGACAGAACTACTGTAATTTGGGTTCCTGTTTCGTTTTCACACCTAGTAAGGTATAAACTGAGAAACAGTACTGTGAAGAGCAAAGAATTATTTCTCCTGCGCTCACCAGAAGAAGATACGCAGTATATTAGCGATGAGCAGAACCAGGCATACACGGGTTGAGAAGCCCTCAGTGTTGCTGGTCTTCTGGATCTCCTGGTACTGGGGGATGTATGGCACTGCACCCCCAAACACCATCACACATGAGGCCAGCCATGGCAGAAGAGTCCACGAGCTCGCCATTAACCCGAATGATTCCTCCAGTTCAGGGTCCATGGCTGAAAGCCCCACCAAAACCACCTCCACTTCCTCCTTCACCACCACCACAACCTCTGCCGCCGCCGCCGCCGCTGCTGCTGCTGCTACTCCTGCTGATGCTGCTGTTAAACTCATACACTGTCTTGAAATAATCACATAACAGCTTAAGTTTAATTTCACACATAAGGGAAAAGCCCAAAGTATATCAGTAAAAAATAGTAAGCATATTGCAGTGCTGTTTCAAAACAAGGTAATGATAAATTGCAGACCTAAACACCTTACAGGATCACACTATTGCTTTAATGGGGTAGTTCGTCATTTTAATTGCCCCCCCTGCTGCCTGCAAGGTGAATTGCAGGGAACAATCTCTTCATCCAACCTTCCAACTCCCCTCTGTAGACATTATGAATTGTGTTTTAAGCTATTCACTCTAGCTGGACGCACGGCTTACATCCAGGCCAGAAAGAGTAAACAAACAAACAAACAAAAAAGCCTGAACCTATCCAGATCCAGTGCATGTTAAAATTACAAAGCTCACCTTTTCTATGTTTATTTGAAAATTTATATAAATCATTATCATTTTGGAACCAGCTTTAACATGTATAAACTACACCTTTAAAAAGGAAAAAGAAAAATAACTTTTTAATAAATAAAAAATAACAACATGCATCCCCTTACAATATCAGGAAATGTACTTTTAATAAAAGAAAGAGGAATGAGAGGAAACAAAATAGTTTCTTTTTGGCCGTAGTCCTGACTTCCTTTTTTTGACTGAACTCAAACATTTTCCTGTACGTGTCTAGGCATGCTCCTGAATGCAGCTACACAGACACTGATATTAGAATTGTACTGATTCACCGCCTCACTTCAAACAGGATTAATTACTCACCTCAAACAGGATTAATTACTCCCATAGTGTTCCTGCCCTTCCTTACCCCAAACTGAATCTGATTGTGTGAGCTTTTTTTAAACTGTGTGTGAATGATCACTAAGTAGTCTGTAGCAATGAGGGAAGTGACTATATTCTCACACAGGGTTGCACTAAAAATGTCAAAATCCAATTTCAGCTCAGCCTCGTGCCACCTCCTCCGGCTTTAGGAACTCTTTCATCATCTAAATGCAACAGAAGATTTTCCATCATTTCCTCTCCATGTGGAAAGCTGCAGATTAAACAGCACTTTCTAGAAATAGCTCCATTAAAACTTCCTCCAAACTTGCCTCCTCAACACCTAGCCCTTATTCTCAGCTAGATAAGACTGCCCCGGCAGAAAGTCGTACCCACTGTCCTGAGGAATTCTTTCCTTCTCCCATCTAGGTTTGAGGATAAGCAAGGAAAACAAAACTTCTGAAAATCGATAACGAGCTAAACCTCAGCAAAAAGGACATCGGTCTTGAGAGCAAATGCTGAAGAGTTCACCATAGTGCATGATCTTAAAAGCCCCAAGAGCGGGACATATTTGCCTCCTCTAACTGGCTAATTGTAATTTCTCTTACTCACTCGAACTCTCTTAACCATCACTAGATGTCTCCCAATCCCTTTATATCAACTTTGCCTTTTATATTATCTAAAGCAATCAAGGCCACTGAAATCGAACCTGGTCAAGCTGACCCGGGAGATGTCCCAGGTCATCTTCCCTCCTTATTACTATTTTACACAAAATATCTCCTGCGTTTGTGCTGTCATCCGTTATAACGTAGATCATATGCAATATAAAATAGGTGATATGAAAATATAAAACGTATTTTCTGATTATTTTCCACAACACTTCTCTTTTTTCCCCCCTTTTAGACCACAGGGCCAGGATTAGGTTCTTGAACGTCCATCAGTTCCCATTATAAATGGCTTTCAAACATTCCTCATAATTCTAAATCACTACACACAACTGAATGTATAACACACTCATGCACATGAAAACGTACCCACGGAGAAAACGTCAGTGTGTTGCTGTAATAATTAAATAATCAGCGGTGCTGATGTGCTCTGGAAAATTTATGCTACCTAGTATCTGTACATACTAGCATATACGTAGGGGAATATAGCATATACGATATTGTGCAATAATGCACTGTAGCTCAACTTTTCCTGTGCATAGTCTTATAAACATTCACTCTCTACTCAATCCAGCAATAAAAAGGGACCACCATAAGACCACTACTAAACAGAGATCATTGGGTGGTGTACCATACTCATACCATACTACTGATATGGTAGTCTGTGTGTGTGGCACTGATATGAGTGTATCAGGCACAGTAGTGCTGGGTTTTATTTTTGTGTATAGACAAGTGCTTCTCAACCGGGGGGGAAGTGGAGAGATCGGAAGGTGGTGCAAATTGTTTTCAACAAAAAAAAAAAAAAAAGCACAGACAGGACATCATTTGGGTACTCAATGTATCGGTGTATCAATCAATCAATCAAAAACAGATTATAGATCATTATATAATCATTATACCTGGTCTCCTCCAATAATAGGGGTGGGGGGTCTTTAGTTGCAAATGGTTGAGAACCTCTGGTATAGGCTATGGTACACATTAGGGATGAACCGAAATGAAAATTCTTGGCCGAAGCCGAATATAATGAAAAACTTGGCCAAAAGCTGAAGGCCGAATACCGAACACGTTTTTTCCATTTATTTTCACCATTGCATAAATTAGTCAAAATGTGATTTTTACCATTTTGTGTTGCTTTTCAAAGAAAAAAAAAATCAATTACAAAAACTACAATTTCAAAATATTTATTTAACACTGAACATTCTTTTCATTCCAGCAGGTGTAGGCTACCAACAAGGCTCAATATAACTTTAAATAAATAAATGAGTAAAATAAAAATATTGTGATGTGGTCATCTTTGAGCCCCCCTTGAATAGCCAATGTTAGTCCTATAAATGACTGATGAATGAATGGAACACTCTGTAGTTTACAACAAAAATGTGCATTAAAAATTGCATTGACAAGAGTGCAATAAATAGTTCTATTGGGTTCTATACGGCTGATTATATTGGGGATATATACCGCTCGCGTCCCTTAAATAAATACGTCTTTACCTGCTTCCGTACTCTACTCCCTTACGTCTCACGACGTGACAGAATACTCCGGAACAGAAACAAAACAAACGCACGTGGTTGTCAACATCCAAAGAGCATGCGCTCGTGCACGTAGCTCATGCATGCGCGCGACCCCTCATCTCTCCGAGCGCGCTGCCAGAAGTGGAGGTCGTGAAATTTGCGCGTCTCACTCTGGTTGCTGGGCTATTTGGTCGCGTCATCAAACACGTCATTGTTCGCTCAAATTTATTCGGCCTTTTCACTTATTTGCCGGACATTCGGTGCATCCCTAGTAAACACCTACCTTGTTGGTCTAGTTTAGGTCTACAATTACAGTTAACCCTTCATCAGGACAATCGTGAGTCTACTGACAAAATTACATTGTTAGAACACCATTTCCTTGACAGTGCTAACCTGCTGTACAAAGCCTTTGGTTGCTAGGTACTGCTATTCAAATCATGCGCTTTGTGGCATATTTGCATGAGCAAGGCCTTTGGTGAAACAAGAGGAACACAGCAAATCTTCAGCAGTGTGCTGTTTGCAAGAAAGTGTTGATTTTTGTGTGATTCTTGTTTTGACCTGATTATACAATCACTTCACACAGTGTACAAGCAGTCTATAGTGTCCAGGCTGTATGAATAGTAAAGGAAAAGCTTCAAAGAAAAATCCACCCTGGACACTGGTATGGGAATCTTTATAATTAACATGTGATCTTCGGCGGTGTCCAAGGTTTATTCCATCCATCCAATGCTGTTTACACGAGTCGGTTTTAGAATACTCCTTTCATGTTCCCGTTTTACATGTTATAGAACAGAGATCGATTAACAGCACACGTCATTACGTCCCAACGCCGCGCCGTCTGACGTCCCCATCCAGAATTTTACGTATCAACATACCATTCGTCTTCGTTATGGTACCGTATACAGTTTTGGCCATTTTCATTTTCAATTTCACAAAAGCTTCAGGTGCAGTTAATTATTTGTCATACTATACGTGCAAATAGATGACTGCTTGAAGCCGTGGGCTGCGTCTAAAATCGCGTACTTACCTACTATATAAGTGGCCGAAATACATGTATATATCTCCTACTATATAGTAGGTTTCAGACGCAGCCATGCTCACTTGTTTGCCGTCAAACGGTTGAGCTCTGCTGTGTGTGCAAGTGTCCTGTCGCAAAATGCTGTGAAATCTCCCACACGACGTTAATAGTATGATTAAGGTGTGTACATGTCTGTAATACACTTCGATAACATGACTAAAACAGGAATACTCCCAAGGGCGTAACCATGGTATGGACATTGGGGGGTCCAACGAACTCGGTGGGACAATATTCAAATTAATGTAACGATTATTGGTCAAAAACCGGAAGTGACGTTAGCCTAGCTTACTTCGTGGGTGTGCAAATATCAACAGTTAATTGACGTTCTTAAGAGCAAAGAAAGCCATGGTATGATGCCTTCTATACTAAGGTTACCTACTATTTAGGTATCTAGTTATTTACTGTCTGAAAAAAGCTCGTATGTTCTGCTGCACTTTTCTACGCTTGGCTGCTGTCTCCATTTCTTACAGACTGAGCTGAGAAAATATATCAACAAAGTTGAGTTGAGTCTGGGCGCAACCAAGTGTACAATTGTGGGGGGGCACACACACCGATTTTCCTTAACAAACGGAAATATATTAAAAGGAATAGACATAAATAAATAGAATAGATGAAAACAAGACAGATCCGTTGGCAGGGTTCATTAAATGGGAACTTATAGAAAA
>JAFFST010049443.1:35410-49072 GCA_022414735.1 Noturus placidus
GTTACACAAGCTGTACACTCACTACTTTACATTGTAGCAAAGTGTTATTTCTTCAGTGTTGTCACATGAAAAGATATAATCAAATATTTACAAAAATGTGAGGGGTGTAATCAGTTTTGTGAGATACTGTATTTGCTACATATGTATGAAAAGAACTAAAATATTCTGTAACTATTTGTAATACATGTTGCAATATAACCATATTTACACAAGTTGGCATGTACAAATTCTTACCAGAGTAGCTTGATTGGATTTACACCAGGTGACTGTGTGGGTTAATACAATATTTCCTCCTCCTCTTATACAGCTTGATAGATGTGTTTGAAGTTACTGAAAATCAAAACTTACTTGGACATTCTAAAAAAGGCAAGACGTCTCCAACCTTTCAACAGGAAGTATATATCCCTTCTGAAGAAAATTTGCTAAGTATGTATGATTTTGTTACAAATGCTTATTGTGTAAGGCATTTATTTATTATGTGGTTTGGGAAAGAGCCTTGTGGTATGGGAAGCAGCACAATACACATTATGAAATGTTCTTCAATAGCATTTTCTACCAGAGTGGATGAAATTCCTAAATCTTCTTCTGGAAGCTGTAATTATAAAAAGCTGTAATTAAAAATAGCTGTAATTAACACTGGATTAAACTACGGGTCACACAAGATCAGAAAAGTCACACTCCTACTGCCCTATCTGAAACAGAATGTCATTATGGACAGTTTATGCTGACTCATTCTCCCCAATGAAGGTTTTTGGCTACTGGCTACATTGCTGTTGTTTTTTTTATTTATTTTGGGCACATATTTTTTGTTCCCTCTAAGACAAGCTCAACAACAGATCGTGACTATCACAGAGTCCGTTATGGCATCACAGATATTGCATTGTGCCTTTGTTAGACTGCTTATGTAGGTATGCTTTTGATACCAAAAAATATTAACACTATTTAAACCATGAATTGGAAACAGATTGGTTCCCTATTAAACAAAATTTCTTCATCATCATCCTTGGTTTGTCTCTCCATTCAGCAATTTCGCAGATTTTCCCTTGCAATTTAATCATATTTTTGATTAAATGTTTTTCTTCTGAAAAGTTGGAGTCTGTCAATTGTAAGGATTATCAATGACCGTGGAGAAAGGACCCCATCATACATTGATCCATTTGACCAAAATCTCACAGTGGAGCTGAATGTGGATTGTCCTCAGTTAAGGTTCTTTCGCCTAGGATTATACTTCTCTTTCTCTGGGTACATCCTTGAGATTACACACCCATTTCATTTTTGCTCAGCCAAGATATTAGAAGATCAATAGTAGAATGAAGCCCTAATACCTTAAGCTATAACGCTCTTACCAGCAAAGAAGGCCTACATCAGATTACACAAACCTGATCCTAAGTCACATCTGAGCATTTATCGCCCAACTCGCTAACCTCATTGACAGGCTCTGAAAAGATGTGAATCTTTAACACAGTGAGTGACTGGAGTGCTTCTCTTTCTCTCTTTAGAAGGATAGCATTTTAAAACAATGGTACATTGACTGATACACTCTGTTTAATTTCTGTATTCTTTATGTGCAGAAACATGACTTTTCCAGTCGTTTCCTTGACAGAAAAGCTGCAACAAATATCATTTGGTATTTTTGTGGGATTTTTCCTCAATAATATAATGCAAAACAAAATATCAAGAACAACTTTCAGTTTCTTCTTACTGTACTGATGTTTTTCTATAGGGCTAATCTAATGATTGCTCCCTGTTCCCAATAACACTAACCAATTAAAATGACAAATAAGGAATTTGATAAGGAATATATCCATCCATCCATTTTCTATACCACTTATCCTACACAGGGTTGCGGGGAGCCTGGAGCCTATCCCAGGGGACTCGGGGCATGAGGCGAGGCACACTCTGAACAGGGTACAACAAGCAATATATTTTCAATAAAAACACTTGAAATTTGTGGATTTAATTTTTTTTATTTCTATCAAATTGTACTAAATCACATAAACGCTGCCTCGTCATTAATCTTAACAAGCTAAAATTAACCAGGCTAAACTTAACCAGCCTCATTACAGTATGCACTGCTACACAAATTTTACTACTACATTAAAAAAAATCAATTCCCTTCTATGAAATATAAGGCTATAATGCTAATACTTCACTTACCAAGAAGATGAAACAGAGGCCCACGCTCTTAAATTATAACATACTTCTGTTGTTGGTTAAGTAAATGGGTTTTTCCAATATAAAATTCCACATCAATAAATTTTCATAGCCAATTATGTTGACTAATCTTTGCAGCCACAATTCTTAAAGTAGAAAACCTTTTTATTCTCTGTATTCCATTAAAAATAATATACGTTCAATATTCCCATTAGAAAATAAAATTCCAATCAGATGATTGTTAAAATTTGATGGGGTATTTTCTAAGCAGAAGCAATACTGGGCAAGATGTAGTATGTAAGATGGGGCGGCTGTGGCTCAGTCGGTAGAGCGGGTTGTCCACTAATCCACCAACAGTGGGGTTGGCGGTTCGAATCCCGGCCCGGGTGATCCCATGCCGAAGTGTCCTTGGGCAAGACACTGAACCCTAAGTTGCCCTCAATGGCAAGCTAGCACCTTGCATGGCAGCTCTGCTACCATTGGTGTGTGAGTGTGTCTCATTAGTAAGTTGCTTGTAAATGTAAAAATGATATTTCTGTAAAGCTGCTTTGAGACAATGTACCATTGTAAAAAGCGCTATACAAATTGATAAATTATTAGTAGTAAAAAAAATGCGGTGTCCATTAAGACTTTTGTTTTGTCAATCATCCTTCCTATTCCCTCAAGACCCTCTGAGTTCCCAACAATTCAGAAGTCCAGGAAAAGTTGGAAAACATGCTGGAGCTGTGAAAAAAAATCTCAGCAGCATGCCCCATATCATCGACTATATATTATACAAGCCTCTCCACCTGCTCTGGTCCTGATTTGATATGAGGAGCAGCTGCATGCAATAAAATGTAATCCTGTCTCAGTACAGGTAATATTTGTACTTCTAGAGGCTTGATCTCACACTATTTTACAGTAAATCAGAGCAGCAGTTTAGATAGTTTAGCATGTGCCTGTCACTAATCAAACATAGCATTTTCAAATGTTCTGACATGGCAAAAGTACCCATTGTACTACCATTGCTACAGTGGTTGGGAAAGTTTGCTCATGACTTGCCCATTTTGCTTAGTTCTGGCAGGCTATGCTGTTTCTGGCCAGTTATATAACAGTCATGTGGAAAAGAAAGTAAGCCCTCTTTCTGTTCTATGTTTTTATTTATCAGGGCCTAAATAACAATTGGGTGGTCCTGGGGAAAAAGTACACCATATAATTCAGTAACATTTAGAACCACCTTTAGCAACAATAACTTGAAGTATGCATTTTCTTTGATGTCTGAGGACATCTTTCTTTAGCATTCCATTGTGGTTGAGATCTGGACTTTTACTTGATCACCTTGATTTTTGTCTTCTTTTGCCATTCAGATGTCGATTTGCTGGTGTACTTGAGATCACTGTCCTGTTGCAGGACCCAAATTCGGCTCAGTTTTATTTTTCCCATGACCATATCTCCTTGTTTTCTGTCTATCTCTAAAACTTTATGGTTTGTAAGTGAATGCAAACGTGACCCTAACTAGTGAAGAAAGTGTGAGATGGAGAATATTTTGCTTTTTCATTATATATCAATATGCAGGATTTAGTCCATTTGAATAAAATCCTGGTACTTCTTTGTTCTTGGTATGATTCATTTAGGCAGGTGAGAACACAGAAATCATACCGGGGTGCAGACCAAAACAAATGGTCTGAGACCATCTGAACCAGGTGTGGTTCGACTGCAGTGAGAAAACAATTTGATCCTGAAGTGACCCAAATGCATGAAGTGAGCATGATGTGTATTTTGTTGTATGTTGTAGACAGCACTTTTGTAAATGCGAGTTGCTAAACTGAGCCATAACACAAACAGAAACAAAGCAGAGAATTGCAGTGTGGCAGAAATTCCAGATGTACTGGGTATTTGGACAGAGAAAATATATGCTGTATGTGATACACAAAATGGTTCAAAATAACTATTTATATAGTGGTCATGCCATATTTGACATGCTCAAGTGATTTATTCGTGACTTCTCTGAGCACTAGGCACGTACACACCCCTTAGACAAAGTTTTTTTTTGCTTTTTGGGTTGTATAAATATGTGCATGCTGGAGCTATTTATCAATTATCAATTGATCTTTGATTAGGACTTGGCTAAAGTACAAATAGATGTGAAATTTATAATCTAAAAAGTCCCATGAGATTGCTGAAAAATCACCTGAAACCATCTTACTGACCGAAAGCAGCAGAAATTCAGTTCACTAAATGAAGCGGTGTGTGTGTGTGTGTGTGTGTGTGTGTAAATTAGGTGGGTGGCCTTGGAGAATATTTAAGAGAGGTCAGGGGCAAATAGACCTGAGTGAGACAAACAGATCAGACATCTGCCTAACTACTTATCATTATGATGGAGAAAGGTTAATGATGTTCATTCATCAAACCATGCCAGGACAAATCAGCATATCACAGTTTAAAGATCCTGCAGCTCAGACGGAACACTTGTTCTCACCTTTTGTCTCTTTATCACTTCCATTTCTCCCTATCCACCCTTCGTCTCCGTGTTTCTCTCCCTCCCACCTCATTCTGCATCATGCATTACATTCTAGCCACAAGCAAAAACGTGGGTCATTACGAGCCAGTGCTAACGATGGTAAACAGTGGTTGGGGGGGGTGGGTCTGGTTTAAACAGGCCACTAGTGGTCCCTCTGAAGTGTAATTTCACTGAGGTCAGTGAGGAGGCAAAACCCTGCAGCGCAACATATTTACCATGGATTAAAATCAATCAAGTCATACTTGTCTCAAGTCAACAAGTCTCTATCAGAGAAGACATACTGCTCTCTTTGCCTTTCCTTCCTTCTACCTGTCTCCCTCTTTCCTGTCTACTTCCAGCATTTATCAAGTTAATGAGTTTATTTCTCTATGACGATAAATGGTTGGTGCAGCGTAAACTTCCTTATGCATTTATTAAACTGTTTACACTATGGATTTATCACATCCTGATAGTTAAGACTGTCTAAACAGAGAAGCATAAGCAAAATGCAGGGCTGAGAATAAACATCAGAGATTTACTGTCATGATTACTTGTTTTAATTCATACAAGCAGTGCAAGAATTTATAAGCTTTTAAATATTTTAACCTGGATAAGTATGCAGGCCAGTTCAGTTTATCTGTTACAGCCAGTCCAAGCAAATTGTTTCTGAAGTATTTGCTTAACAAGATCAATAAACCTAAATATGAACTTGCAATCAGTTTCCATGGAAAAGAGTGCAGCCAGTGGTTCAGTGGAATAAGAGTGAATTAACATTTTCTCACATACACCCTGAACGACATGCACTAGACTTGGATGAAAGTCAATAATAAATAGAAGTACACCATAAATATGCAAATTGTAGATATCAGAATTTTCGATCTTAAAGGTCTGTAATTTCAGCCAGATTTCTACCTTGATTTCTGTCATTTTTCTCTTTAAAATAAAAGTGCTTTAGTGAAGGCAGGACTAAATATACATAAGAGAGCATTCATGGTTTTTAGCTTAGGTTATATTTGTACAATTGCAATCAAAATTGTTCTACCCCAACTGCAAATGAGGTTTATTGTCAAAATGTAAAGACTTTCAGCTGTTTGCAATGAACAAATCAAACAACACAATGTTCAACACAATGAATGCTTCAAGTGATTTCGCTAAATGAAACTGAAAATGCAACTTATAATGACTTATCCAGTTTCAAAATTATCCAACCCCTTCAAGGCAAGCATCTTTTGTACTTAGTAGAACATCTTTTTGCTGTTATGACCTGCTGCAAACGAGATGCATAGTCAGACACCAGCTTCTGTCAGCGTTTCCTAAGGAATCTTAGCCCAATCTTAGCCTCATTCAAATCCCACGAGATTTTCTATGGGGCTCGTCAGGTGACTGTGATGGCCCTGTAGAATCTTTCAGGACTTCTTCTGCAGCCAAGCCTTGGTGGAATTTGAGGTATGCTTGGGATCATTGTGATGTTGGAAGGTCCAATGATGCCCAAGTTTCAGCTTTCTCACAGATGGTATGACATTTTCTCCTAGGATTTCCTGATACTTCAATGAACCCATCTTGAACTTCCACACACTGCAGGTGTCCGGTGCCAGAGGATGCAAAGCAGCCCCAGAGCATCACTGAGCCACCAATATGCTTGAATGTGGACAGTGTTCTTTATTCATTCTTCTTCCTCTAGACATACCACTGATCCATCATGCCAAAATGTTCCAGTTGTGTTTCATCACTCCACAGAACAGAATCCCAAAACTTTTGTTGCTTATTTATATTATTTTGAGTCAAGTTTTCTTGAGCTTTTTGGTCTTTAGTGGTTCTGGCATGGAAACCTTGTAGAGTTCTGGCATGGAAACCTTCTAAGTTTAGTACATGCCATACTGTGCTCAATAAAACCCCAGTGACAAGTCTTGCTGCAGGTCTTTTGCAGTCACTTGAGGGTTTTTCACAACCTGCCTTCTCAGAAATCTGGTTGCAGCTATTGTTAGCTTCCTTTTTCTGCCCTGTCCAGGTATTTCATACATTTTCTGCCCCTGGCCAGTTCAGGTATTTCATGTGTTCCAGCTCATGCACATCTGGTGCAACTAATAAAGCGCTTGATTAATTGCATCAGGTTTGCTTGAGACAACACCTGTTTTGCAAATTTGTGCTGTTGTGAGTGATTCTATTCAGGGGATTGAATAATTTTGTCATTATAAGTTGCATTTTCAGTCGTTTTTGTCAAAACCACTTGAAGCATTCATTATGTTGAATTATTTTAATTGCTTTTATTTGATTTGTTCATTGCGAACAGCTGAAAGTCTGTAAATTTTGACAATAAACCTGATTTGCAGGTGGGGGTTGAATAATTTTGAACTGTAAATGGGCAGTTATTATGATTCATGCCAATTATGCAGATAAATCGACTTCTTGGTAGGGAAACTATCAGACAATTCTTTTATGCTACATACTTGACCATAAAATCAACTGATATATACAACTATATATAGATATATACAATTGGAAAAGCATGGTTTGAGTTTATATGAAAACTAATAGACCTAGTTAGTATATTTATGTAGTAAAAATAGATATTGATACTAGTATTATTTTATCTAGTATACATGCATGAGAGGACACATTTTTTAAAGGTATTTTTCCTCAGGCACATCTCATATCTCATACGGCCCTCATACTGGATAATCATTATGTAAAGATATCAAGTGACAAGAGAGCTGGTATCTTTCATTCTGCATGGATTGCTAAGGTTTTCCTTTTTTTTTTCAACAGTGAAATTCTAGGAACTAATTGGACATGCCTAGCAATCAGAGCTGATGTGTGCTGTGTACCAGACTGATTCTATTATTTTTTTAGTCTAACAAAAGTTATTATTATTATTATTATTATTATTATTATTATTATTATTATTATTATTAAAAATAAAGTTTTTGCTTACAAATTCCCAAAGCTTAACTTTTACATTACCAAATGTGTGTTTTAAGCTTTATAAGACTTTTACAAGCCACACAGTCTGTATAAGCCTTATAAATAATGTTAAACACACTCCGAGTCTGTCATCCATCTCCCGACACCTTCTCTCAATTTGCTCCATGTGTGTATATGTGTGTATTTGTGTCCTAATGAACAGAGAGTGTGTTTTCGAGCGAAGGGCTGCCCATGCCCAGAATGTTAAACAGCCCCTGTCTGCAGTCTGGCCCAAGAGCTGCTTAATGACATCATGCAAGTCTGGTGGCAGAAAAAGAGGAGAAATAAAGAAAAAGAGAGTGAGAGCAAGAGAGTGTGAAAGAGAGAGAGGTGGCTTAAATGGTCTAAATGTGTACCTGCTGAGGGAAAGAAGCCAATAGAGATAAATAAAATGGATAAAGGGGGAGCCTAGCAATAAGGATGTTAAAGTGGAAAACGTTGAAATAGAGAGGTAGAAAGTGAGTAAGACAGGAAGACAGATGGAAAACAAAAAGAAAGAAAGCAAGATAGATACAAAGAAAAATACAGAAGGACAAAGGACAGAGAGACTTCTTCAAATTGATGTAAGGAAAGAAGTTAGCAAAGAAGAGGATGTTCCACTGGTGGTTGTTCCACTGCAAGCTATCTAGCCATAAGGACTATTAATGTTAAAAAAACAGTTAGAATGTCACCATTTTAACATGTAGGCTATTTCACAGTTGACACCCTTCATGCTGCAGTAGATACAGTGCTGTGAGAAAATATTTGCTGATTTATTCTGTTTTAGTGTATTTCTGATCCTATATTGTTTCAGAAATTAAAACTAAATCAAATAACACAAAGGCAAACTGAGCAACCCATATGTTATTCAAAATAGAACCTATTGTGAAAAAATATCAACACTTTGTAACACTTTGTACTCTTCCTGCCTTTTGTTGCCCCTGTCACAACTTTTTTGAGAAATGTTGCAGCCATCAATTTCACAATTACATTTTAAAGAAAATTATTTTTTCTTTAAAATGGTACATTTCCTCAGTTTAAACATTTGACATGTTTTCTATGTTCTATTGCGTATAACATATATGTTTATGAGATTTACAAATCATTGCATTCTTTTTCTATTGACATTTTACAGACTTTTTTGGAATTGGGGTTGTATATATTGTACTAAATTGTTTCAGAAATTAAAACAAAATCTAAGCTATAACAAAGGCAACCTGAGTAAAGACAAAATACAGTTTTTAAATGATAATGTTATTTATTGAAGCAAAATTGTTATCGAATACCAACTGAGCCTGTGTGAAAATGTATTTCCCCCCATAGTTACTAATTCCCCAAATCTATGAAGCTGCATTCATAATGGGGTTCAGAGGGACTAGACACAGCCAGGCCTGATTACTGCAAACCCTGTTCAATCAAATCAACATTTAAATAGAACTTTTACAAAAGCATGAAGTAGGTTAAAAGGTCTGAACCAGTAACACACTATACCAAAATTGAAAAAAAATTCCAGAAATGATGATGAAGAAGGTGATTGAAAAACATCAGTCGGGGAAAGGTTACAAAGCTATGTCAAAGGCTCTGGAACTCCTTAGAACCACAATGCGAGCATTATGTCAAAATGGAAAACAGTACAGTAGTGCACCTTCTCAGAAGTGGCTGACCTTCTAGAATTCCTCCAAGAGCACAGCAACTACTCATCCAGGAAGTCACAAAAGAGCCAATGACAACATCAAAGAACTTACAGGCCTCTCTTGCATAAATAATGGTCACTGTTCATGACTCCACTATCGGAAAGACACTGGTCAAAAATGGCTTCCAGAGCGTTGCAAAAACCTCTGCTAACCCAGAAGAACATTAAAACTCGTCTGAATTTTGCCAAAACACACCTTGATGATCCTCAAACCCTTTGAGAGAATGTTCTGTGGACTGATGAGTTGAAAATGGAACTGTTTGGAAGACAGGGGTCCCGTTACATCTGGCATAAACCAAATACAGAATTCCACAAAAAGAACATCATACCTACAGTCAAGCATGGTGGTGGAAGTGTGATGTCGTGGGGATGCTTAGCTGCTATAAGGCCTGGGAAACTTGCAATAATGAATTCTGCTCTCTAAAAGAAAATGCTAATGGAGAACATTTGATCTTCAGTCCATTAAGTTGAAACTCAAGTGCAACTGGGTTATGCAGCAAGACAATGATCCAAAGCACATGAATAAGTCCAAATTTGAATGGCTCAAATAAAGCTCAATTTAAGTTTTGGCGTGGCCTGGTCAAAGAGATTGAGATGCTGTGGCAAGACCTTAAACGGGCAGTTCATGCTCGAAAACTCTCCAATGTGGCTGAACTAAAGTGGGCCAAAATTCCACAATAGTGCTGTAAAAGACTGATCTTCAGTTTTCAGAAGCATTTGGTTGCAGTTATTGACGATAAACTAGATTGCACAGGTGACCAGATTTTAAGTTTAAAGGGTTAATTAGTTTTTCACATGAGTGATAGTTGTTGGATAACTTTTTTTGCTTCAATAAAATAAATAAATAAAACTGTATAGTGTGTTTACTCAGGTTGCCTTTATTTTATGTTGTATTTCGTTTAAAGATCTAAAACTATCTAGTATTGATGCATGCAAAAACAGGAGACATCAGACAAATACATTATTACAGCACTGTAGCGAACATATGTATGTGTTCGTGCATGTCTGTGTGTGAGTTGCAGCTATATAGACAGAAGCATCACAAAAAAGGTTTAAAATGACTGACTATCCATTTTCCTGAGAGTATGAAATATTTATTTTACATCTAAGAGAATCCTACACAGTGTGTGTATGATTTAGTATATATTTATTTCTTCTCTTTTGACAGAACACATCAATTCAGACCTAGTTAGGCAGACCCAGGCTGTTCCCAGGGCTTGATGGAAGGCCTGTTTCTGGAAATCATTGGAAGTAGGCCATGGTATGGTCTAATGATGCTTCAGGGTTTGGGTCTGGGGCCAATATTCCTGGGGATGAGCTATGTGATCTATGTAAGAGGAATGCCACAAAGAGTCTCACAGTCCTCTTTTCTTTGTGGTGAGGTTAAACTTGAGCATGCAGCTTCACCCAAATGCACACTAGCACATGCAAGCAGCATGAAATGCCATCTAGTTTGCTCTGCCAAGATTTAAAAAAAAAATCTCAGACAAAAATGTGATACTAAGGCTGATAAGATTATTAGAGTTTGAGAAAGCTACTTTGAAAATGTTTATGGCAAAATGCCAATTGTAATATTTCTATTAATGGATTGATTTTAGCTTAAAATTTGGATAAAAGAAAACCTTCACAGTAATAGAGTCCATGAATAAATTGTGCATGGTACGTTATCCCACCACTGTCTATGGAATATCACAGTACAAGCAAATTATCCAAAATCCTTAACTATAATACATACTATATATATAGTTGCAATCAAAATTATTCAACCCTCATTGCAAATCAGGTTTATTCTCAAAATGTACAGACTTTCAGCTGTTTGCAATAAAAAAATTAAAAAAAAATCAATTGAAATAGTTCAACACAACGATTGCTTCAAAGTGTTTCCACAAATTCAACTGAAAATGCAACATATAATGACTTCACCAGTCTCACAATTATTCAGCCCCTTGAATATAATCCCTCACAACAGCACAAATATGCTGTTGTCTCAAGCATACCTGATGCAACTAATCTAGGGCTTCATTAGTTGCACCAGGTGTGTTTGAGCTGGAACACATGAAATACCTGAACTGGCTAGGGGTTTGTTAAGTGTACACTACCTGTTCAGGGCAGAAAAAGGAAGCTATCAATGGCTGCAACCAGATTTCTGAGAAGGCAGGTTATGAAAAACCCTCGAGTAGCTGCAAAAGACCTGCAGCAAGACTTGGTGGCAACAGGCACTGAGGTTTCAGTGAGCACAGTAACGCGCATAGTAAACGCAGAAGGTTTCCATGTCAGAATTCCAAGACAACACTACTGACCCAAAAGCACAAAATCGGCTCAAAATCATATAAATAAGTCACAGAAGTTTTGGGTTGTCCACAGTCAAGCATGGTGATGGCTCAGTGATGCTCTGGGGCTGCTTTGCATCCACTGGCACTGGAAGCCTGCAGTGTGTGGAAGGGAAGATGGATTCATTGAAGTATCAGGAAATTCTAGGAGAACACATCATGCCGTCTGTGAGGAAGTTGAAACTTCGGTGACATTGGACCTTCCAAAAGGACAATGATCCCAAGCATACCTCAAATTCCACCAAGGCTTAGTTGCAGAAGAAGTCCTGAAAGATTCTACAGGGTCATCACAGTCACCTGACTTGAACCCCATAAAAAATATCTGGTGGGATTTGAAGAAGGCAGTTGCAGCACGCAAACCCAAGACTATTACTGAACTGGGGGTCATTGCTCATGAGGAATGGGCTAAGATTCCTCAGGAAACGCTGGCAGAAGCTGGTATCTGACTATGCATCTCGTTTGCAGCAGGTCAAAACAGCTGCAAAATTAAAGATGCTTGCCATGAAGGGGTTGAATAATTTTGACACTGGAGAAGTCATTATAAAATTCATTTTCAGTTGAATTTGGGGAAACCACTTGAAACATTTGTTGTGTTGAACTATTTCAATTGCTTTTGTTTGATTTGTTCATTGCAAACAGCTGAAAGTCTGTAAAAAAAGAGACCTGCATCTAGTAATCTCCAAAAGTCTGTATTTTTGTACAATACAATTTTTGTCTTAGACGTATTTTATGACTTTTGCATCAGAGTCAGTAAATGGGGGAAAAAAAAAATATATATATATATATATATATATAATTTATTTTTTTCAAACATCACTTTTCCATTTTGAAAAAAATATCTTACGGAATAATGTTAGTGCAAGTTTTTGAGATTAAAAACAATGAAGTCTATCAGTGATTACTTGCAAAATAGAAGCAAGTACGACAGTCAAAGTCTTTGGAAAGAACTTCAGCAAATTCTCCAAGATGCTCAAAAAAGCATCAGCCAATAAGCCAATTTCAATCCATAAAAAATGTGCAAAATGCACGAGAGGCCACTGATGCTTTTTTAAAACAGAATATCACACCACATAGTGAATTTGTTTAGTTTATTAATGTGTACTACTCTTTATAGTATATTTTTCAAATATATTTAATCAAAGATATCGATCTATAAGGATGTACCATGCTAATGTTGTAGGAATCTAATATGAGGTGAGGCGCCTTATGTTTCAAAATCAGTTACCACATTTGGAATGCCTTTTTTCACCCCTACTTAGATTAATTTATGTACAATTTGTATGATGGCTTTTTCAAATGATCAGATACGATAGCAGCTTGCATATTTTGTTGCAGCAACATACAAACCACTGGGTACATTGTACAATTCTTAACATCTAAATTTGATATACCAGGGTTTTGAATTCAAAATTTAGGGAATGTCAACATAATTTATATAAAATTTACAAATTCTATACATAAATAGACAATAAAAATGAGACGAATGAATCTTCAACATACATCTCAACATAAATCTTGCTGGGATAAATCCCATTGCAGCACATCAAAGTCAAACTATGCCCACAATATTGGCGTTAGTACTAAAAGTATTAGATTATTTACTTAGGAAAATGTCTCATTAAAAGGATGGTGTAGCAGGGTATGAAAGCAATGTAAAAATGTATTCTCTGAAAAAAGCTTTGATTATTTTATTGAACCTGGAAATAACAATGCAAAATGATTCTCTATAACGTTCATGATACACCAGTACATCTTCACACCCCTAATTGGCACATGCCATCTGTATTGCTGCAGGTGAAAACACTTACGTTTGCTAATGTTTTTATATCTCTAGACGTTACTGTATGCAATTCGCATTTCAATGTAAGTCAAGAACTCTTCTGAGCGAAACATCCTGGGAAACAATCCTACGAAAATCAAATCCACTCATCCACTCATTATTTTTTTCAAACATCACTTTTCCATTTCCAATTTCCATTTCCAAGGGCGGCTGTGTCTCAGTCGGTGGAGCGGGTTGTCCATTAATCCACTAATCGTAGGGTTGGTGGTTCGAATCCCGGCCCGGG
>JAFFST010049443.1:66044-78069 GCA_022414735.1 Noturus placidus
GTTATAGTATGTTTTAACAAGGGGGGCAATCACTTTTTCACACAGGGCCATGATGGTTTGGATTTTTTTTCACCTTTAATAATAAACACCTTCATTTACAAATTGCATTTTGTGTTTACTTGTGTTGTCCTTGACTATTGTTTAAATTGGTTTGATGTTCCGAAACACTTAAGTGTGACAAACATGCAAAGGAACAGGAAATGAGGAAGGGGGCAAACACTTTTTCACACCACTGTAGCTGTGCCACATTTAGCCGTAATAAGTACAACCAAACGCTTCTGATAACTGGAAACCAGTCTTTCACAGCACAATGGTGGAATTTTGGCCCACTCTTCTTTGCAGTAGTTCAGCTTTAGTTCAGCCACATTGGAGAGTTTTTGAGCATGAACTGCCCATTTAAACGTCCTGTCACAGCATCTCAATAAGTTCAAGTCAAGACTTTGACTAAGTCACTCCAACACTTTAATTTAGATTTTTTGAGTCATTCAGAGGTAGATTTACTCCTATGATTTGGATCATTGTCTTGCTGCATAATCTAGTTGTGTTTGCATTTAACTTATGGACTGAAGGTCAGACATTCTCCTTTAGGATTTTTGGTAGCAGAATTCATGTTTCCCTCAATTATCCCAAGTTGCCCGGGCCCTGAAATGCAAAGCATCCCCACATCATCACACTTCCACCACCATGCTTGGCCATAGGTACGATATTCTTTTTGTGGAATCCTGTGTTTTGTTTATGCAAGATGTAACGGGACCCCTGTCTTCCAAACAGTTCCATTTTCGACTCATCAGTCCACAGAACATTCTTCCAAAATGTTTGAGGATCATCAAAGTGTGTTTTGGCAAAAATCAGACAAGCCTTAATGTTCTTCTGGGTTAGCAGTCGTTTTCATCTCTCCATACTTCTATGGATGCCATTTTTGCCCAGTGTCTTTCTGATAGTGACCTTTACTGATGCAAGAGAGGCCTGTAGTTCCTTTGATGGCGTCCTTCTTCTTCATCATTTCTGGAATTTCTTTCAATTTTGGCATAGTGTGTTAATGGGTATGATCTTTTAACCAACTTCATGCTGTTGAAAAAGTTCTGTTTAAGTGTAGATTTGACTGAACTGGGTATGGAGTAATGAGTCTTCGTTGCGTGTAGTCCAGCTGAACCTCATTATGAATGCAGTTTCATAGATTTGGGGAATTAATAACAAATACATTTTCATACAGTCCCAGATGGTATTGGATAACGTTTTTGCTTCAATAAATAATATTAGCATTTAAAAACTGTATTGTGTGTTTGTTTACTTAGGTTGCCTTTGTTTTATCTTAGATTTTTTTTGAATTTCTGAAACAATTTAGTATGAGATATCCAGTATCTCACAAAAGTGAGTACACTCCTCACATTTTTGTAAATACTTGATTATATCTTTTCATGTGACAACACTGAAGAAATGACACTTTGCTACAATGTAAAGTAGTGAGTGTACAGCTTGTGTAACAGTGTAAATTTACTGTCCCCTGTAAATAATTCAACAAACAGCCATTAATGTCTAAACCGCTGTCAATAAAAGTGAGTACACCACTAAGTGAAAATGTCCAAATTGGGCCCAATGTGTCAATATTTTGTGTGGCCACCATTATTTTCCAGCACTGCCTTAACCCTCTTGGGCATGGAGTTCACCAGAGCTTCACAGGTTGCCACTGGAGACCTCTTCCACTCCTCCATGATGACATCACGGAGCTGATAGATATTAGAGACCTTGTGCTCCTCCACCTTCCGTTTGAGGATGCCCCAAGATGCTCAATAGGGATTAGGTTTGGAGACATGCTTGGCCAGTCCATCACCTTCACCCTCAGCTTCTTTAGTGTGTTTGGGGTCGGTATCATGCTGGTATACTGCCATGCGGCCCAGTTTCTGAAGGGAGGTGATCATGCTCTGGTTCAGTATGTCACAGTACATGTTGGCATTCATGGTTCCCTCAATGAACTGTAGCTCCCCAGTGCCAGAATCACTCATGCATCCCCAGACCATGACACCCCCACCACCATGCTTGACTATAGGCAAGACACACTTTTCTTTGTACTCCTCACCTGGTTGCCGCCACACACGCTTGACACCATCTGAACCAAATACGTTTATCTTGGTTTCATCAGACCACAGGACATGGTTCCAGTAATCCATGTCCTTAGTCTGCTTGTCTTCAGCAAACTGTTTGCGGGCTTTCTTGTGCATCATCTTTAGAAGAAGCTTCCTTCTGGGACGACAGCCATACAGACCAATTTGATGAAGTGTCCGACGTATGGTCTGAGCACTGACAGGCTAACCCCCCCACCCCTTCAACCTCTACAGCAATGCTGGCAGCACTCATATGTCTATTTCCCAAAGACAACCTCTGAATATGACGCTGAGTACGTGCACTCAACTTCTTTGGTCGACCATGGTGAGGCCTGTTCTGAGTGGAACCTGTCCTGTTAAACTGCTGTATGTTCTTGGCCACCGTGCTGCAGCTCAGTGTCAGGGTCTTGGCAATCTTCTTATCGCCTAGGCCATCTTTATGTAGAGCAACAATTCTTTTTTTCAGATCCTCAGAAAGTTTTTTGCAATGAGGTGCCATGTTGAACTTCCAGTGACCAGTATGAGGGAGTGTGAGAGCGATGACACCAAATTAAACACACCTGCTCCCCATTCACACCTGAGATCTTGTAACACTAACAAGTCATATGACACCGGGGAGGGAAAATGGCTAATTGGGTCCAATTTGGTGAAAATATATAATCAAATATTTACAAAAACGTGAGGGGTGTACTCAGTTTTGTGAGATACTGTACATAAAAACAGAAGAAATTAGAATTGGATGTATATAATAATAATAATAATAAGAAGAAGAAGAAGAAGAAGAAGAAGAAGAAGAAGAAGAAGAGGATTGTTGTTGTTGTTGGTGGTGGTGGTGGTGATATTGGCTGTAAATCCAATCATAATTAGTCTGTTTATTGTCACAGTTCATTCACAAAACAAACATAAATGAAAAGTGTTTTGTCAATAAGAAGGTGTCAATAAATGGTGATTGCAGGAGACTGAAATAGCTGGCTAATTATGTTTACAATGCTTCGTGAGGTTGAAGTGTTTCTTTAATTGCTAAGTGACTTACACTCTACACACTTATATGTTATCTATGAATTCCCTCCCATGATGTAAAGCATATTCACTTCAGACTGTTATTCCTTCTTTCTTTCTAGTTGAATTTCTCTGTATCAATGCCACTAAGAAAAAGGTGAAAGGTAAAAACATCATAGGACTAAATATCTGGGATTAGGTTCAAGCAGCACATTGTCAGCATCATTCATTCATTCATCTTGAATGGGAAAATATAGAATTAACCTTCTGCACACGTCCATAAACTGGTCAGGGTTGCTGCATCTCTGGACCTTACCCTCGAAACACTGGGTGCAAGGTGCAATTTAGAGTAGCCAGACCACCTACCTGATATCAACAGCCAGTAACCAGAGCTCAGGGTCGAGCCCAGACCAGTACTATCTGCTGTGCCGTGCACATTATTATAAGCAGCGGATTTATCATTCTCTCTCTGCTTCCATCCCATATTCCAATTTATCTTCCTATACTGGAACTATCCTCTTTTTTATATTACATAAAAGGCAGCATCACCTCAGTCATAATTCCAGACCCACTGGTGCTCAGTAAGGCATTAAATGTATTACTGTTAGCTTTGTAGTAGTGTAGAGCCTCCTGGGGCCTGCAGCTACAAGCTGTCTGACATAAAGCCCTAAGCGATCTTTTGATCAGGGATTTTCACTGAAGAAATCTTATTATTGCTGTATTCACAAAGACACTATCATTTTCTCTCCTTCTGTTTTATGCAGGCCTACACAACCAATTAAACAATAATCTCTCTCATTTTATTCTGTTACATCCTACAACCAGAGTGAAACATGCATTAAATAACATATTTTAAGGATCCATCTCTTATACTTTCTATTTCTTGAGGATTTTTTTTTCTAATTGAGGAGGATTCAAGATTTCAATTTATCCATTTAGTCGTGTCTGACTCTCGGCGACATTACAGGTGAGCATTCTACATGCTGTCCTGTTGATCACTGCTTTTTTCAACTGCTTGATGTTTATATTGGTATCTGCTTTGATGGTGTCAAGCGAATGTGTTTATTGTTGGCCTCTTCTTCTGGTTCTACTCACCATTCCCAATATTACTGACTTCTCTAGCCAGTTTGCACACATGACGCATTTCAGAAGAACGTACTTTAATCACTGCTGCTCAGTTCCTGAGCAATGACCACTGTCTGAAGGCAGTGTGAAAACACCTTTAACCATTAGACATCAGAGCAGATGCGCAGACAATGGAAACAAAATCTGGAAGCACCGCTCACAATGACACATCCGTCAATGTTGCAACTGCTCAGTGCACACACACACACACACACACACACACGCACACGCACACATACACGTACCTATATATGCACACACACAAGTACTTGTTTCTTGTTGCAATTAAATAGTATTTTTGTATTCAAAATTAACTTTCCCAAATACTTAACTTTCCCTGATTAAAAATAAATAAATTCCAGGAAATGACAAAAAAAATATATATTTCAGCTGAACAGTGATGGTCTTATAGCCTAGGCCTCATGTCCTACTTATGGAATCCATAATCACAGCCTCAGGCTGAGCTGTGCTTTACCCTATGATTCTTCTCTTTGGCTGATATATAACAAATAAGCTCTGTAATAGGAACAGTCGCTGTGTGTCAAAACCATTTTGTTTATAATAAACAGCTCCATACTAGTCCTCCCATTTGTTATTTCATCCTCTTGCTTCAGGACATTCAGACCTGACTGTTAGAGCGTCACTGCCAGGCAATGCTCATTAAGAAAAGCTGACGTTGCTCTTTGCCCAAGTGGAATGACAGGTGAATCACCTGTTCGCCCCAGGCTAAGCCACCTAGTCTTGTGCTAATGTTGGATTTAAGGGAACAGGTGCTTCGTAGCCATCAAAAGACCCTTAAGAGAAGCAAAGTGACAGTTTCGGGGCCAGGTGCGAAAGGAGAAATGTGTTGAGAAACACCTGGGGATGAAGGGGACGTCGGAGGGGCTGGCAGTATTTTCACAGCTTGAGCTGGTGCCAGTAGAAAGCCTCTGGCTATTGGAAGGAAGTTCACAAGAGTGGTATGACAGCCAGTTCTTCAGCTCACAGATTTTCAAGATAACACAATCTTCTTGTTTAGTTTCTTTATCGGTTGTAATTCAATCCATGGCAAAGAGTTATCAAATGTCAGTAGGCTGTGAGTAAATATTTGTATTAAGATACAAATATTATAGGTACAGGATGCACTTTACCTATAATGGCCTGTAAGTGGCATTTTGGACATACACCCTAAACGTAAGTTGATTTAAGAGCCTGATTAAGTGTATGGATGAGTGTATGGCTGGCAAGATTAGGCATCTGTATTTATCCTCCCATGCTCTAGTTCCGTGGCTTTGCTTTGTTTTGTAAGCATATCTTTTATTTATTTACACATCTACAGGTCGTTAATCCTAGCACTATCTCTCCACCAGCAATGTGCTCATGTGTGAGCAGTTATTCTGCGTAAGCAATTCAAACAGGAACTTATTGGTTTAATGGCTTTGCTTCTGTTTTGAGAGAGTGTTATCTACATGTGCAATCACAAAATGGGACAGAGATAACAAAAAAAGGTCGAAAGAGGACAGTGTATATGTGAATCCATTGCCTCACCACAGTTGCAGAAACACAATCAGACCATGCAACAGCACTGAGGAAGTAATTAAGGAAGTAATGTGTGGATGATCTGAGCCATCTCACTCTCTTCAATGACCTTGAAGCAGGGTAAAAGATAGATGAGCTGAAAATGCAAGTGGTCAAGCTCAAGATTCAAGCTTCTGGCATGAGAAGGCTCTAAGAGCATGTCTCAATCGAGCATTCTTTTTATGCACTCTTAAATGTCACCACATCTGTATGACAGACAGCTGTCTGCAAAACCCTCTGATCTTAACAGTCACGACAGAATTCATCCTCTCATCCAGATCAATCAGCACATTCATCTCAGTGCACCCTGTACAAAAACACAGTTTGTCAAGTTATATAAAAACAAGAACCTGAAAAAAAGGAGGTGTTTCTGCAAGGACTGTGTCAAAATATCAGCCCCCTGGCTAATGTTTGTAGAATAAAAAAGATGAGCAGTGTCTTAATGTGGTCTGTTTTTTTTTTTTTTTTTTTGTGCCAGGTTTCTCTGAAACAGGTAGTCTCAGAGCACTGATGTGAATAGCAATAACCCACGCCCACACAGTGACGAACTGTGCATATGCATTTGCACAAGAAGACACACTGACATTTGTCCGGTGAATGTGAAGCAAATTCATAGTGATAAACAGTGCACTTGTGCAACCATGTTACATATTGCGGTAGTGGAACTTTATATTTTCCTGGTACTGGAACATTCTGATGATTATCATCTCTTTGTAACACCAAAAATAAATGGACAAGAGTGACATTCCTGTGAATTAAACAGATATAAAATATTTCTCAATCATTTATCTTCATATTCAGTAATTACTCTATTATGGTCAGAATCTATGCTGGGAACGTTGGACTAGAGATCGGAATACACCCTGCTTGGGGTGTCAGTCTACTGCAAGACACCATTAACAGACACATTCATTCACACCTATGGGTATTATAGTGTAGCCAGAGGAAACAAAAGAATCCAGAGGAAACCCAGGCAAACATGAGGAGAGCACAAAACTCCACACAGCCAGTAACCTAAGTTCAAGTTCAAACTGGGGAACCTCTTTTTGGACTTTTTTTCATGGCAAAAAAATGTCATCTTAGCAAGTGCAATTATTATGAATACAGTTGAATGTGTCTACTATATTACTACTGTATTCTACTATATTATAAGATTACAACAGTTCTAGACATTTTTTTACAAATTTTAAACATAAAATAGTTATTTACTATTAAATTATTCAATTAAATTATTCTATAGTATAAAACTATATTTCCTAGTTTTAAGCAAATATCTTTATAAAGAATTGTCAGCCAATAGAATAAGAAATTGTAAAGCTGAAAATGTATAAAAGCATGGGCTGAATAATCTTATATTTGATTCATAATAATTGCATAATAAGAGATATTAGATCAATTTGGTCATATTGAAATGATTTTCACTAAGAAACTGTTTTTGCAGTGTGATTTTTCACAGCACAAACTAGCACACAAGTTTCAAGATTATTCAATAATGTTTTTTGCCAAATTCACAGTGGTGTTATGTTGCTGTACCAATTAAAAGTACTTGGAGGGACTTATTTTTCTTTTTAAATTGATAATTAAAATTCATTACTCTTAAAATTCAATACTTTTAGAAGGCAAATTCCAAACAAATATACTCTTTATTTCTTAAAACCAAAAGTATTCAAATAGTTTGACATTAAGCTTATTTACAGACAAAACTAAATTCCAAAGATATTGGACGCTGACAAGTTAATTGAACTGATAGTGCATTTCACCCTGATGCCACTACTCAAAGAGCTCTGTCCTGACTCTCTTTGACAGATCATTTTAAATGTTTCATTAACTGTGAATGGAAACCTTGGCAGTCTCCTATGGGGACAGTGTCTGAGCATGCACGTTACCGCAGAGACACAGGCTACTTACTAATAGTGTACAAAAAACAATGCTAGTATGGTTCGAGCATGCAAAGGGGTTGCATTCTTTAGCCCTTAGGCTTACACACTGAGGGAGTCTTTTGAGCATTTATTTAGTCTTTTACAAACCTTTCTATTCTATAAGTGGAGAAAAAGTCTTCCCTTCCCCAATGCACTTTAACAAACAAATGCAGAAGGAAAAAAGAGGTGAACCCAAGGAAGGCTGCTTGGAAAAAAAAGGCCCAGCCACCTCATTGCTGAGACACAGTGCCTTTGATAGCAATCCATTATTTACATATCTGTCTTGTAATCTGACCCATTAATGGTGAAAAAGAAGGATGCATTGCATGTGTTGATAAATATAATTCCAAGTATGTTTTCTCCTCTCAGTTCTTCTTGATGGGGTTTGTCTCTCGCTGAGTGCTGGGCCTGACAGCTTCTCATTAAATCCATGCAAATGGAAATATACTGCTAAAGTCCCATTTAATGCTAACAGGCCAGAGATAAGACACTCCCTCTTGTGCTCTTCAAAGGAAAGCTAGCTTTATTATCAAGCCAAACAAAGAGGCTTGGCTGGAGTAGCAGACACACTTAAAGCCAGGATACTGGCAAAATTCTGACTGAGGAAAGCAGTGGGGTAAAAGTTCAGTCTCAAAAGTTGATTCTGATCAGAGAGCGGTTTTTCTTTTCATCATTCTGGTTCAATGAAGGATTACAGTGGAGGAAACTGATCTTGCAACAGCTTTCCAGGAGTATAATACAAAAAGGCATAGACGGGAGGGAGGAAAGGAAAACAGAAAGCTGGGTTTTTTTTTCTGTGTGACTTTAATCTGACCACCCATAACTCCTTTCATGAGCATGATCAGGAGTCAGACTTGTTTCAGATATTCTCCATTTTGATTTGTCAATGTTGGCATAATAGGAAAATGCTGGCAATGTAGCATCTTACTCTCTTAAAGAATGATGAAAAGAAAATCGCATGGATTTTACAGTTATTTGCTACGATTTTTAATTATTAAATTTTTTTTTTTGGAACTGGCAGTTTTATTCCATGACTTCTAATAGCTTCTTAATGACTCATGGCTATAGCTTCCAGGCATGGCAGAGAAGGCAATCTGTAAAGGCCACTCCTGCAGCTTCAGACACAACAAAGGGCAACTGAACCACCAATGGGTATGCATCTTTTTACCGAAATTGCACTGCCAACTCCAACCAGTTTCACCGCTATTAGTGAGTTCCAGAAAGACATCCATCTACAAGCTCATCAGCAGATGCACATTGCCAGAGGAGTCTCTACAAGATGGTAATAAAACCCATCCAGAGCCAGACCTGAAATATCATTTTCCTGAACTGCCAAATCCACTTACCATTCACCACACACATACACTCACTAGAAGGCAAAGGAAGCGGACAATATATCCTCATGATATACTGCGCTTACTTATCAAACGTGGGCAAGCTCACCCTCTGGACCACCATCCATCATGGGTAGACCACAGATGTTAAAAATATTATTCCTGCAACTCCAGCACTGTTTTTCTGTAGATGTCATTTGGTTGACCTTTTTTTTAATACTAGAGATTAGCAATAGTTTTTTTTTAAACTGCCTCGCTAAAGCATGAAAAAATCAGAGATCTTGCAAGTGTATCTATGATCCTGAAACATACTACAGGTGCAGAATGGTCACTGAAGGCAATGTCAGTGTTTGTTAAAACCAATTGCCACAGTTGCCTGAATGTGAGGTGATCTTGAGCATCAGGCTCTGTCGAGAGACAGTGATAATCTGTGAGGCAGCAGCATCAATCTTTGATTGGTGTCTTGAGCCATGAATGAGTGAGGCTTGTCATGGAAAGTGGATAAGAGAGGCATTGGGTTAGGGTTGCACTGTAAGCAGAGACGGACAAGAGGGCCATGCAAGCGTGGTACAAGCACATACAGAACATGGTACAAGCACATACAGAAAAGGACACCTGTTCCTCTAACACAATGCAGCCCTGTGTGGGCCTCCTCACTGCTTGCAGTACAAAGAACGCCTCTGTGACAATCTGCTCTCTGATAAAAGCCAAAGACACAAATCATTATATGGGAGCCCATACCTCTTACATTAGAGTACTGCTGTGCATATGCTTCTATAAATCAGCCTTAATGCATTGCTGTGCTCTGTCTCCCTCTCACTCACTCCCTCTGACTCTCTAACCTTTACCTTTAGGTGATGCAAACACACACTCACACTATCTGAGAAAGTGAGAAAATAAAAGCTGCTACTCATGCTTTCACATAGATCTGAATACAGTTTTACACCCAGCAGACAGCTGACATGTGACACAGTGTGAATGTGCATATAGCACTCTCTGAAAAACAATTCATGTGAGCTTACATGATAATTAGCTGATAACACAGTCTGTAACTTTTACAGATGAGGAGGCCCGGTATTCATTATATAGTTGGAGCACAGCTTCCAAGGAAACAGAACATTTGGGAGAAAAACTATATGAAGTGGCAAAACCACTTTATACATATATATATATATATATATATATATATATATATATATATAAAATGGAAGATTAGCAAATTGAAATATTAATCTGTAATGATTTGTGTGTGGATATTGAACACCGGAGATTAAAAATCTGAATTTGTTTAAGCATTGATTGGATAATTGCATAAAAGTACTGGTGAACATGTGTTCCTAATAAAGTGATTGTAGTCAGAAATGTACTAAATCTCACCATATACTACAAAATAGAATAATACATGTCTGGCCATTCTTCTCTGACTGCTCTAATCAACAAGGCATGCTGCTCAGTGGATGTTTTTTTGTCTTTCACACCATTCTGTGAAAACTCTAGAAGTCTGTTGTATTTAACAATCTCAGGAGATACGCAGTTTTTGAAATACTCAAGTTCTTTCCATTTCTGAAATTCATCACACAAAAACAATCATGCCATGGTCAAATTCACGTCTCATTTTTCCCCTTGCTGATATTTGATGTGAACATTAACTTAAGTGCTTAATCTGTATCTGCATGATTTTATGCATTGCTCTGCCACCAAATTATTGGCCGACTGTATAACTCAATTAATGAGCAAGAGTATAGGTGTTTCTATTAAAGTGGCCGGTGAGCGTCTTGTAAAAAAAAAAAGTGTGGATGAGATTTTGTATATTAATATAAAATAGTACTAGTTAATAGGAAAATAAAATAAAAAGAAGTGAAATCCTATCTGTACTACACCAACAAAAAGTGATATCCACCCACACACATCTGCCACTTACACATTTCCTTATGTTGATCGAATGTGCTGGTGCGGTGGCCAGACAGAGGGAACCTACTTCTCAGGGGATGCTGCTGATAGAATTAAAAGAGAAACAAGTAGAGGATAAGAGGATGGAGAGAAGATGGCTGACAGGCCATATCTCAGAGTATAAAGTTGTATCACACACTGTAACCGAGCACAAAAGCAAAACTGACACACTGCCACTTGCCTTTAACTCCATTGTGCTCCACTACATTGTGCGTCATTTCAATGATAAAGACACGCAGAAAAATTCATGTCACCAAACTCTCTCTCTCTCTCTCTCTCTCTCTCTCTCTCTCTCTCACTCACACACACACACACACACACACACACACACGCACACACATACCCACACACACCCACACACATATGCAGTTACACAGAATATTTACAGACAAACACTGCTTCGACATGTATTATCTCTGAAGGTAGCACCACTTGAAATGCCTATCTACTCCAGTTTAATCTAAAACCTGGACTATGTCATGTTTCCTTTTGTCATTTGGTAAATATATCAAATATTGTCAAATATAGTACAGAAAAGCTTTTCATACAAAGCTTAAAAAAAAACTCAGATCAGAACAAAATGACATTTTATTTGACTAGTGTTCACACGTGTGCTAATAGAGACAGACAATGCAGCTAACCTGCCAGGCTACAATGCAAATTTAGAGGTATCAAAATGTGCTCTGTGAAAATCATATAAAGTTAATCAGAAAGTTAATGCATTTGCTTATTCTGTCTTTAATATACTCCAAGATCATCCCTTACTTAAGGTCCATCCATCCATCCATCCATCCATCCATCCATCTTCTACCGTTTCCTCCTTTTCAGGGTCACGGGGAACCTAGACCAGGGGTCGGCAACCCGCGGCTCCGGAGCCGCATGCGGCTCTTTCATCCTTCTGATGCGGCTCTGTCACGTCTCGTGACGTCGGAGAATGAGGCAGGACGCAATTGCAGTGCGAACCGTGCTTTATTTACAAACAGTGTAATCCCAAACGTAAATCCAAAAGAGGTAATCCAGAGACAGGCGAGGGTCACGC
>JAFFST010049443.1:82735-93202 GCA_022414735.1 Noturus placidus
ATATAATACTAAGAAATTTAACCACAGTTGCATGGCAAGATTTATTTTTCTCTCAGCAGGTATCGAAAACATATGGTTTGCCAAGTATGTGAGGTCAGAAGGATTATGTGTTTCTCGCACAGAAAAATTATTCTCATTTCCTTTGGGCTCGCAGCAATTAAATAACAAACTGTTGAAGGTTATGTGTTAATGTTACAAAGTAGCAACTAACAAACTGAAAGTATGTTAATATCACGGCTGTTACTGGTCAAGCCCCTATTACAAAATAGTCTGTTCTTGTGTGCGCCTGACATCTCTGACTTAAGAAAACTTGATACAAAGACAACGAGTCTCAATGAGCTCTGATATGTAACACAAAATACAAAAATGCATTAACGGTTAGAGAATGGTTTTCTTTGCGCAAAGCATCTAAAGAAAAGTAATTATGAATTATGTAAAATATATAAGGAGTTTTAGCTGTGAAAACATCAACAATCAAAGGCAGCCATGTAATATCAAAAAGACTGTGACAGGTGAGAGACAGAGAGAGAAAATGAAACATAGAGGGAGGCTTCAATAGCCAGAGGCAGTGAGAAAATGACTGAAAAACAAGACAGTGTGTGTGCGTGTGTGTGTGTGTGTGTGTGTGTGTCTGTGTGCGTGTGTGTGCGTGTGTGTGCGTGTGTGTGTGCGTGTGTGTGCGTGTGCGTGCGTGTGTGTGCGTGTGCGTGTGCGTGCGTGTGCGTGTGTGTGTGTGTGTGTGTGTGTGTTGGAACAGAAACTGTTTGAGAAGACTCAACTGTGTCCTGCAGAGTGACATCAGGCTGCACAGAGGCTGCACCTTCAAGCCAAAAACATCAACTGTCAAGGAACATTGTTTTATTCTTATATCAGCTGTATATTTTACAGTATTGAAAAGAAGATAAAAGCAAAATCAATATGGAAAAATGTATTTGTTGAAGATATACTGTAGATATACTTAACATATACTGTATATCACTGATTATTTCCACATGTGAGGTTTTATGGCTGGTTTCCTGTATGATATAATATGTGAGGCTTATCAATTCAACATGTGGGGGAAAAAGGGGGGAAAAAGATGAATGTGCATGAAATGTGAGAAGTGGAAGAACGAAGAGGGAGGGTGTGATAGTTCCATTTTATTCTTGCTTCCAGTTTTTCATTTCACTGTCATTCTTATCAGTGACCTTTACATTAACTCTAGTATAAAAGGCTGACAAACACAGATATAGACACACTAACAAAGAAGCACATACACAGACTTCATTCTATAAAACACAACGATTTATACCTACCTTGTCATTAGCCATTTTATCAAGCAAACCTACCCTAGGTGCATTTGGTAACTACACAATTACTGACAACTGACTGTTTGTTGCCTCACATTTACCTCATATGATGTATAAGCACCATTATCCAGAAGGCACTGGTATATTAGGAATAACTAATATACTATACTAATATACTAATATAAGAGTTTTGACTCTTCTGGGTCAGTAACAAGATGACGAAAAACTGAACAAACACCTCAATGAATACCTACAGGAGAATAGCTTACAAAACAGCAAATGAGTCAAAGTACAAATCAGGTGTGCCTAATAAACTGGTTTCTGGGTATATGTCATATATTGTGCCACAGAATAAAAGAAAACAGACCTTGAAGAATTTATTTCATTTTTATGACTATCCATTTATCACAGACAATTTGTGTTGCCACCCACAAAAATGAATTTTTCCTGCAATAATAGAAAAAGACTGTTTGGACTGAAACGCTCTACTCTAAAAATGTCATTTGCAGGCAAGATACAGACTGATCTGTTATTATTTTACAAGAAGAGCACTGATTGATAGTTGTCATGAAAGGTAATGAAAGACAAATGCCTATGAAATGTGTTCACTAAAGTCTAAATCCAAATTGGAGGAGTTGGGGCTCAGGGGGATCTTCAGTGCAATAACCACACGGCCAAATTACATGGCCTCATTTAGCTTCACCCTGTCATCTGAGGCAGTCAAATCCACAACTTTTTTGCTTCCTCTACTCTGGAATTTCACAGAGGCCACAGATCAACGGGAACTCCTTCTGAAAACTGTAACCGCGATGTTGTTCTCTTATTTATTTTTAATATAAATGTCTTATACAATCAAACCCATAATACTTGAGGCATCTTAACCTTGACCTCTCTACTCTCAGGCTGTAAAGAATAGAGGTGCTGAAATGCAGTCAAGATATTTGTTTAACAGGTTCGACCACCAAGAAGCGAGGCTTTTACAATCCTCTTCATATCTCATGACGCCAACAGAGCTGCCACCCATCCACATGCACACACTTACTTTTACAACCTCACCACGGTACTCAGTGTAAGGGATGTGACCTTGTCACATTTTGAGGGGCTGAGGGCACTTTTACAGCAGGAGGGTCATGCAAAGGATTCACAGAGACAATACATTCTCTTGTCTCAGGCCCCAGTGGATGCATGCTAGCTGCTAAACACAGCTACTAACTGTCTTTGTACAGGAAGCCAGAGGCACAATGAGCTTTTTCTACCCACAATTAGCTACGTCCAAGAGTTGAATACTAATAGGAGACAAAATACAGACTTGTAGACCTAATGGAGACATTAGAGCAAGTTCTCTCCTTCGTTCAATGTGAGACAAATGACGGGAAAGGACTGAACCCAACCACAGAGAGTAGTGAGAGGAGAAGATATTTTGGGGCTTGTCATGTCTACGCATTTTTTCCTTTCGAACATGCAACGAGTAGACCGTGCAGCTGGCACTACAAGCCGACCCTTGACCTCAGACTTGGCTAGAACTTCCATTCACTTCCATTCCATCTTGGTGACAGCTAGCCCTACAGAGACTAAGAAAGAGAGAAAGAGAATCCTTTGATTCCCCTCGAATTATATACTAAAATTTGTTAAAAATCCCTGTACATTTAACAAAAAAGAGCTTCTAGCTATTTACAGTATTTAGTGAATTTGATTCATTTTGCAGAATGCATTGGATTGCTCCTCCTCTACACAATGAATATTCTTTTGATGAAATTTACAAACCACACTTAAGCCTCGACCTCAAAAGAGAGGGAGGTGTCTGAAGGTCAAACGTATGTCATCAATCTAAGAAACAGTCTGAAGGTAATTGTATTGTAAAAGACAACTAAGCAGCTGAACTATAGGGGAAAGAAATGAAGAAGAAAATTGAGTGTTTAATTGCTTTTCCCTTCATCTCCAGTAAAGGAAAGCTTTAATATTTGCTACGGCTTGCTTATGCAGTGTCAATAAACTTGGAGCAGAGTGCTGTCTGCTTTATGGTTATTTATTAGCCTTTGTCATTCTCCACACTTGGCTACACAGTTTTGCCTGACTCAATTAACTGTCTGCAAATAACAAAAATAATTGAAAGCAAATGGACAATTAACAGAGAGAAAATGTATACGAGAGAGCGAGTGAGAGAAAGAGAGAAAAAAACTGAGAGGAATAGAAAGACTGTGGGAAGGGGGGTTTAGGTTTATCAGTAGTAATAAAAAAAAAAAAAACACTGAGGGTATAAAATCACCTATAATAAATTTAGAATGATCCAAGTAAACAACACAATATCTTTTCAGTCAGTGTCCTTTTTGTTCAGAATAGATTTTCTAAAGATTGTGGGGCAATAGCATCATAGAAACTCATTTGAAAATATACAATAGTAGCATGAGTGCAATTCCTGCATGTACACACACATTCTCTAACACTACTCACCTGGAAACCTCATTTTCTCAGAGCACTGTATACAGAAAACAACAGTTCTGCTAAATAATCACAGCAAAAACTTGTCACAATTTAATTATTCTTCAAGTAGTGGGATTCTCTGTGTCATGTGCTTATGAGGCATTTTCATTTTCCTCCATTTCCTAGATAATGTTGTTAGAGCTTATTGGTCCCATGAGAGTGAGCAGTGCCCATGTCATAATTATCCTAATAGATGGTGCATATTTAATATCAAACAATTAGTGTGGCATAGTCATTCTCAGTGTCAATAGAGAGACGAATATGCTTTGGGGCTGAGGATGCCAAACCCTGTCCAAATATTTGAGCTATGAATTTCTGGCTAATTTCAGCAAATGAGTCTAAAATGGCCATTCTAGCATTCAGTTATGCTAAGCTAATCAACGTGTTTCTAAAAGAGGGAATTCCTTTCTAAATGAGCACGTTTTAGGTAGGAAATTTATAATAATGCATTCTTCTAATTAATTCCACTAGTGACTGATGGCTAAATGCTTATCCAAGTATAGCGACATTGGCAGCTGGTGTTTTTAAAGCCAGGAGAGGGACTACTTTCTATTATGGTGTGTGTATATACTGTATATATGTAACATGACTGATTTGAAATCTAAGACAAATAATAAACAAAGCCAATTAATTTTACTGTATCAAGACAGCTAAAAATCCATTTTTTATCCAATGTTTTTTTAATTGGTTAGTCTGTTTTCTTTCTTCATTTTCAGACTGTATGAGTATCAAAAGACTTTTATAAAATCAGGTAAACATTAGCAGTATCTGCCATTTCATCACTGCTAGCTGAAGAAGGATGCGACAGGCTAGATTTAAAACAATGAATAAAACACAACTTTACACTTACAGTTTAGTTACAATATTTACAAATTAAACTTACAGCAGGCTCCAACTGACAATTCCAACTGGCACCAACAAGTTTAAGTTTGACATGTCAGTGATGTTGATTCCCGATTTACTGATTTACTGGCAATTAGTTGTGAGGTTCCAGCCTTTTAAGAGGTCTACCAACTACATGAATTCATGATCCGTGTAATTCATCTAATATTAAAGCTCTGATGCATTTATTTGCAGTGAAACAAACAACAGACTGAAAGAGAACAACTGATTCTTGAGATAAATGTTTAATTGCTGTCTAACTAAGCTTTATCAGCATCGGATTGTCTGACCCCATAAGTTCTCAAAAAGACTCAAGTCAAAAAATTACTGGTAGATGGGAATATATTATAATAAAAAAGCAAGTAAAAATGAGCTAGGAGCTTCCAGCTGTCAGTCACTAAAGATAACCATTTGGGTCTGGCATCGGCCCAATGGGGGTTTAATTATCTTGCTTTTGTTATTCACACAACGGATCTGCTTTATCCTCTTAAAACAAGATTCTACTAAGAGCTCAAATTCAGTCTCCCCCCTTAAACAGACGACTGACCACTTTGAAGCCCTCTTTGGCTGCCAGCTCACAGAGTGTCTTTTGGCAACACTTGGAGGTCCTGATGGAACCTTGGATGCTGGGGTGGGTTTCCTGGAGGCTGGAAGACAGACTAACTCACAAGGAGGCAAAGACAATGGGAAGCCTTTGAAATGTAGTGTGGGTCGAGGAAGAGAGTAGCAATTGTGAGCTGGAAACCCTGCAGGGTGCTGAACTGCTCAAACCCTTAATGCTACAGGGGACTTTCTGTCACTCTACTGTTTTTTTCTTTCTTTCTTTCTTTCTTTCTTTCTTTCTTTCTTTCTTTCTTTCTTCTGGTTTCCTTCTATTTTTATAAATACATCATATCTATTTGAATCAATTTATAGCTCTATGAACAATTTGAGTTTCCTATTGTGTTTGATTTTTATCTGATGCAGCTAGTTTCTGAATAGTAAAGTCTCTATTGAGCCATGTTTCATGACTGGAGAAAAAGTATTTGTAATGTTTCTTATAACTAGAAGCCAATAAAAGATTAATAAAAGATAGGGAAATTAGATGTAATTAGGACAGAATAATGTATATCACTTTTAATCTCTTCTAACTAAGGCAGACATTCAATGTCATGAGTGGCTCAGGATTTTTTTTTTTTTCAAAAACATGTTTGTAGTTGTTGTTGACGGAAGTAGGAGGGGAATAGACCAAATGAACATATTAGACAATTGAACCTCTCTTTGGTCCACTCTGAGTTCCTTTTTAGTTTAAATGAGGCACTAAAACATCAAATTGTCCCACCAGATCATAAATCATGAAGCAATATTTAAACATATATTTGTTGAGTTCACCACATTCCTCAGCAGTATTTTGACAGGACCTGCAGTTACCTTGAGCTTTGACCAACTCTACAGTCTTCCTATGATCATGGAAACAGAGTGAGCTTGTATGGGATGTGTTTTCTTCACCACCGTCTTATTACTGTTTCAGTGAACCAATGAATTACCACAGTGACAGTTTCATTGGCGGGGTAGCAAGGAGCGGAGACTTTTCATCAGCGTAGGTCAAACTCTTAAAACCAACCTAGAGACCAGTACTCCTCCATGCTGTTGCAGCACACCAAACATTTTATATGCTACACCTTGACTTTCCATCCACAAACGTTCTAGCATAATGAGCTCTGAAAGTGAGCTGCTGTGGCCCTCTGGGCAGACACAAACCTTTTACAACTAGCTTCTGCACGATTGCATTTATTCTTATGACCTATGGGATATGCGAGAAGATGAGGTGGCCACTTGCCCCAACCACCGTAACTAAATCTCTATAGACACTAATGTGATATGCCATTAGTTTAAACAAAAATGCTCTGTTTACATACATGCTCACTGTAAGGAGGCCATAGTCCCCGTGTTTTTTGTTGTTTGTTTGTTTCCAGATGGCATCAGATTCGGCCTGGACTTTTATTCCTTCAATGCGCCACAAGAGTGCCTCTATCCTTAAATATGTCACGTCTGAGATGAGGCCAAAATAATGAAACTGGAGCTGCACCGTATTAGCCATTATGAGGGGGGTTTTTACAAGTGTTGACTTGACTATGAACCCTTTCTAAAGAATTTAGATAAGGAATAAAAAAAAAATGCAGCCCAGGGAATTATTGGGGTAAAACAGAAGTTGAGCATTTTACTGTCTTTTTCTTTTTTTGTTAGAGCTATTAAAGTTTCCACTGTATTAAGCTGCTTTTATTTGACTATTTCCCACATTTTATCCATACTATTGAGTTAGCACATACGATTTCCATTTGTCCCCCAATTGCAAGGCCAGGTTGTAAATAAAAGAGACTTTATTGAGCATGCAGCAACATTAGCAGTACTCTAGCTGTTCTTTCAAGTCCATAATAGAGCCTCCATGCTTATACTGGTAGACAAGTATGTCCATTCTCTGATGCCAGCTATTTGTGCTTCATTGTGGGTCATTGATTGCATAAGTTCATTGACTACACCACGCACTGCTTTCAGAGAAATATTTAAAAGAGCTACAGGCAACTAAACAGCCCCCAATTTAAATGTGTTTAGATAAAATGGTCCAGTTATCTGGAAAAACATAAAATATTCTGATTTGTGCTACATTAACAGAAGAAGATATCAGTTTTGGTCAAATACAAACATTTAATTGACCAAAGCTATTTGGCGAATTAATTGTTGCCTAGCAGAAATGAGAACTGCATTGCATCTACGCCTTTTCGATAAGTACAAAATCCATCACTCAGCCCTGCTACCTTTAGCCAAGTACACTAATCCTTCCCTAAATCCTGCATGATAGTCAAAATAATCTCTGGCTCAGTGAAGCAGGCGATAACTTGCTTCCTAACTACAGCACCAGTTTTCTTCACAAATGATAGATTGCCCTTAACCCTGCACCATGAAAATAAGAACACCAAAATTCCAGGTTAGCATTTCCCTTGAAAGTGCAATAAAATGCATAGTACTAGTCAGAAAGGGGATCACACACATGGAAAAGTGACATGGCAGAGGAACTGCAACAGGACACAAAAAGGAAAACTACAAATTCAGTTGACCTTATATAGAAGACTTATTATAATAAAATAAAGTTTCTTGTATTGTTAAAAACAAAGACATTTTTGTTGAGTCCTGAGAACATAATATTCTTATAGATAATTATGTTGACATATAAGCTAAAGTATGAACTTGTGAAAATATTCAGTCCAGTTTCCTTGGTACATTGCTTTCTAAAAACTCAAATGTTTTGAAGGTTTTTGCTCTCTGACAAAGCACTGCAGAACCCCTGCAACACATGTAGAAATAATACTGGTTTAGAAATTGTCAAAGTAGAGGTGAGTTTTGGAATAGCAGATTCTTAGTCAGATCGTACAGATCAGTACAGACTGGTTTAGAAAATCCTGCAGGAGCAGTTTTGAGTAACTCACAGATGAAGACTTCACTAATGTTGTAACTCTAGGTAGCAGCTGATCTGAATGCCTCCACGCAACAGCATAGGTAGTCTGAGGATGGCCTCATATGAACAGCCTCAAGATACACTTTGAAAATATGAAGATGAAGGTTTTGAACTGCAATTGCCAGGAACAGTCAAGTCTCCATCAGTGGACAGTTGATAACTTCAAGAAAACAGACTTTATTTTAAAAACAATAACTAAGTTCCTGGTTACATAATTGCACTTTTTGAGCATATGGCACACAGTTATAGAAAGGAATTATTTATTAATTGCACTATTTGTTGTCACCCAGATGTGAATGGGTTTCCTATTGAGTATGGTTCCTGTCACGGTTTATGTCCTGTCTCAGCCCCTGTATTGTCATTGGTTGTTTCCCGTATGTGTTATCGTTAGTCTCAGCTGTTTTGTGTTCACCCTTGATTACGTTTTTCATTTAAACCCCTGGTGTCTCTGTGTACTTCGCAAAGCTTTAGGTGTGTTTTCCATATACCAAGCATTTGTTCCTCGTTTTGATCTTGTTCTCGCCCTCCTTCTTTGATTTTGTTTTGCCTGTTTAATGCCCATTTGCAGATTGCCTGATCCATGAGGAGGCGAGAACGAGATCAAAACTATAACACATGAAACGAGGAACAAATGCTTGGTATATGGAACACTCACGTAATACTTTGTGAAGTACAAAGAGACATGAGGGGTTTAAATGACAAACGTAATCAAGAGTGAACACAAAACAGCTAAGACTAATGATGACACATACGGGAAACAACCACGACAATACAGGGGCGGAGACAGTACATAAACCATAACAGATGCACGTGTAGAAAGTAAAGAATGTCAATGTTACTGAAAACCCAGAAGCGCATACTTGCTCTACAGAGCACACTTCGTGCTCCAGCACTTTGCACGAAAGTAAATCATGACCGTTCCTCTAAAAATTTCTTCCTCATGTCATTTTCCTTGCCACCATCGCCTCTGGCCTATTCATTAGGGATACATTTTTAAATGTAAAATTTAATATTTATATCCAGAATTTATATATTTCTGTAAAGCTGCTTTGGGATAATATCCATTAAGAAAAGTGTTATACAAATGAAATTGAACTGAATTGAATGGAACAAGAACACTATCTTGCTTTCAATACCAATTTGAGCTTGCTCTTGTTGAAAGAAATCTATTGAGTACTGCAGTTGTTCACAAGTTGTTCAGGAAATCATCTATATATTCTTTCTAGCTTCTTAAAAATTTATTATCTCTGCTTACGGTCTGCATTCATGTCATTCTCTCCTCAAGTGGACTACCAAATCCAGACTACAGCACCAGTTAGTGGATGCATTACCATTAATTGTGGCTCCTTGCATACATGAAAATCACATGGTTTTGTCTTTTTAGTGAATTGACCATTGAGTTTTGTCCACCAGAAGTTACTTCTTGCAAGTTTGTTCATGTGAACCATTCAGCAGTGGCCCAAATATAAGTGCTTCATGGCACTTTCGTCGGTGCTGGCAGTATGATTACTCTTTGTCACCATAGTAGACAGCAAGCTTCAGTTCAGCAGAATCTCCTGGATTTCTCCCTCTGATCCCTGCATCCTTGAGCTTAGACAGTACCAGGTCATTTATAGTGTACCATCTCACTTGGCCAGAAGTGATACGAAGATCCTTAAAAGAAGCAGAATACAGTATGTCTTACCCCTTCTGTTAAGCATGAGTTACACGTAGGAGTTGTCTGGAGAAGACAACAGAGTTTGCAGCATGATATTTTAAAAAACATTTCAAATATGAGAAAGACAACCAAACCTGTGTTTATTTCACTGTGCATAGTCTGCCTTTGCAGGAATAATGACCCATCAGCAGTGGTCTATGCATTAGTCCTCCTTCAGCATCTGAACTGTTAATTAGACTCTTCACTTCACTTCACTTCACTTCACAAGGTACAAACTTTGTTTGCTTTTTACATGCACATTAATATGCAGTTCGTTGCCACAATTTCTACAGTTTTGATCCTTACTACAATAGAATTCTCATATATAGCATTTCCTCTGAGCTCCTTGCTCCACCTTTTGCAGTGTAGACTTTTCAGTGCAATTTTTCAGATGCGCTGAGCTAATGAGCCTCCTTGGTGGCTAATTCCATGGACACAGTTAATTCAGTTTCCTTACTGAAGTTGAGTGCATTTTCTGTGAGTAGGTATTTCAGAATTGTTTCACTTCTCAGCCCACACAAGTCTGTCTCTTGAATTTGCAGTGCTATGCCTACAAATATTGTTTCCCTTTGATTATTTTATGAAACGGATCTTTCTTTTATTCTTTTATGAAGCAATATCTAACC
>JAFFST010049443.1:93222-106207 GCA_022414735.1 Noturus placidus
TATACAGTATATATATATATATATTTGTCATTATCATAGTTTTTGTTGGAAATATAATTCAATTGTAATTAAATTGTAGGGACACACTACCACTGATCTTGCTATATCAACATATTAACGAATCAGTATTTTTCATGGGGAAAAGCAGACTATTTTTTTTTTTACTTACCGTTCAAAAATCAACTAAGTGAATAAAGTTCCTTTAAAACAAGTATCTATCTAATTCACAGTGTCCCATTGCTCAAATGAAACTGATAAAAGCAAAGATTACCTCATAGCTTGCAGTAACTTTCTATTATAAAAAAAAAAAAAAACAACAACAACAGATATATATCAAAAATAAAGGATAAAGCATAATGTGTATTAGTAATGTGTTGGTCCACTAGAACAGCTTCAATACACTTTACAAGTCTCTGAATCTGGACTAGAGGGATGAACTCCATTCTTCCCAAACACTTGGTGTTTTGATGCTGGCGGTGGAGAGCACTGTCTAACATATTACATTACATTTACATTTATTCATTTAGCAGACACTTTTATCCAAAGCAACATACAAATGAGGAAATACACGCAAATATCGCTCCAAAATCTCCAAAGGGTTTTTAGTTTGGTTGAAATCTGGTGAGTGTGAAGGCTATAGCATATATTTTTCATCATTTTCATTCCCACCAAGCCGTTCAGTGAGCCTTCATTCTTTGTGGATGGGGCAGGTCATCCTACAAGAGAACACACCCACTGAGATAGAAATGTTTCATAGTCGGATAAAGATGATTAGTAAGAATAACTTTGTATTGATTTGCAGTGACCCCTTCCTCTAAGTGAACACACGAACCCAAACAATCCTAGCAAAATGCCCCCTATAGCATAACAGAGCCACCGATTTTTCTTTTCATTTTCCATGAGTCTAGATGTTTGACACAGTGTTAGATGTTGAGTGAAAAATCTAAATCAATGGCAAAATTCTGTTAACAGGTTATCATTTCCGATTATATTAATACCATGTATTTATATAAATGACTCCGCTACCAAACATCTCCATCTATAAACCTGACTCTTCTCTGACCCCCATGGCACATGGTAATTATGAATCATATCTATAGTGGCCTACCATTAATTTGTACTGTCCTGCTTTTACATTACATTGCATGTGAGGTCATGCATAAATGGGGGGTGAGAGAGGGGGGATAAAGAGACAATTTGTCAAGACAGATGACAAAAATAAAAATAAGTGCTTCATTAGGTTAAAAGCCCTGTCATGGCCCTGTTACATGGCTGTGCTCCCAGCGGGATCCAGCACCACAGAAAAATGCAACAGAAAACTGGTTGGAGGCAGCATGCTACATGACTTTTCTACTGTTACAAAAAAATCTGGCCACATGTAGACTATAACAGTAAGAGACAGGTGTAGTGTCTACTGTAGGTATTTTGCATCAAATTTGTGCATTGTATGGAATTATGATAGCCTAGACAGAAAATTGCATCATTAACATCACCAGAATAGCAAAATAATGCCATGATTTAAATCTGCATGCTAACCAACCTAACTGCTCCACTGTAAGGCCAGATCTAAGGCCCTTAGCTTTTTTAAAAAAATAATAATAAATCTATCTATATGGAAATGCAAAAATGTTTTGAAAACGCTCACATGAGCACACCAGCCCAGTAGGTGGTGTCCTACCAGCCTACTAGATGATTTACTAATATGTTATGTCAAATGCCTCAATAATAGGCACTTTTCACAGTGACATCAGAAAACTTCCACTTTTCCGCAAAGCAGTGTATACGCACTTCCATTTTACTGTACGTGCTCTGGATACTTCAGGAAAATGCAGTAACATGCTAACTAACAACATGAAACACGAAAGGTAAAGTTGAGGACAATAATGTTTTCGTATTTACGGGTTTTACATTTTTATTAAAGTTAATGATCATTTCCGGTTTACCATTCTTTAACATGTAACTGCCTTGGATATGAAAGTAGGCTAGCTAGCAGCAACAAGAAAAATATGCACCGCTCTCGGCCTGTGTTGCCACAAGTTTATTCCATCCATCCATCTTCTATACCGCTTATCCTTTTCAGGGTCACGGGGAACCTGGAGCCTATCTCAGGGAGCATGGGGCACAAGGCGGGGTACACCCTGGACAGGGTGCCAATCCATCGCAGGGCACAAACACATACACATTCACACACCCATTCACACACTACGGACACGTTGGACATGCCAATCAGCCTACCATGTATGTCTTTGGACTGGGGGAGGAATACGGGGAGAACATGCAAAAAAGAACAGAGTCGAGCCCCCGACCCTGGAGGTGTGAGGCGAACGTCCTAATCACTAAGCCACCGTGCGCCCCACAAGTTTACTAACAAGGGTTAACTTTTTATATTAATGTATAATCGCCCACCTATTCTAGCACTGTTATTTAGAATAACTGCCTCTTAATCAAAGCTAATTGTCAAACCATTTCCATATGCTGATGTGATTCAACCTTCTTTTCTTCCTGTGTCCGTCTTTCAACAGTTTATTGTAGTATTTCAGTAAATTAATCAAGAATAAGAAATTAAAGACTTTCTACTGGCAGAAGAGAAAGCTAACAACTACCGTTATCCTAACTGCTTCTCTAACGTAAGCTGAGCTGGACCATACAAAGCTGCTTACCTTCATAATCAACGAGGCACTGCTCAATAAAGGATTTGTATCCTTGGTCAAGTTTAGAACATTGCATAAGTGAACAGTTGTCTGCAAGTCACTGTACATATTCTAGATGTATTTCTGGCACATGTAGATGGGACTGGGTAAACTCCATAGCGTTCTACTAGTCTGGCGGAGGTAACCATACACTGATTTCAGTCAGAATGGAAGTTGAGTTACATCATGTGAAAAGGGTCTATGGCATTAAGAGAATGTGTAATAGAGAATAGAGAACAGAGGAATGTAGAAGAGTTTACTTTCATTCTTCCTATGCTTGGAAAATATGTTAAATACAGCAGTTAATAAGAAAGTGTGCATGTGAACCTTTCTGTTTAACTAAAACAGACAAGTTGCATTTCTTTCCCCCAAGAGCCTGGTGTTACCCTTAAACCCTGTATATACCGTATCTCACAAAAGTGAGTACACCCCTCACATTTTTGTAAAAATTTGATTATATATCTTTTCATGTGACAACACTGAAGAAATGATACTTTGCTACAATGTAAAGTAGTGAGTGTACAGCTTGTGTAACAGTGTAAATTTGCTTTCCCCTCAAAATAACTCAACACACAGCCATTAATGTCTAAACCACTGGCAACAAAAGTGAGTACACCCCTAAGTGAAAATGTTCAAATTGGGCCCAAAGTGTCAATATTTTGTGTGGCCACCATTATTTTCCAGCACTGCCTTAACCCTCTTGGGCATGGAGTTCACCAGAGCTTCACAGCTTGCCACTGGAGACCTCTTCCACTCCTCCATGATGACATCACGGAGCTGGTGGATGTTAGAGACCTTGTGCTTCTCCACCTTATGTTTGAGGATGCCCCACAGATGCTCAATAAGGTTTAGTTCATCACCTTCACCCTCAGCTTCTTTAGCAAGGCAGTGGTCATCTTTGAGGTGTGTTTAGGGTCATTATCATGCTGGAATACTGCCATGCGGCTCAGTCTCTGAAGGGAGGGGATCCTGCTCTGCTTCAGTATGTCACAGTACATGTTGGCATTCATGGTTCTCTTGATGAACTGTAGCGCCCCAGTGCCGGCAGCACTCATGCAGCCCCAGACCATGACACTCCCACCACCATGCTTGACTGTAGGCAAGACACACTTGTCTTTGTACTCCTCACCTGGTTGCCGCCACACACGCAGGACACCATCTGAATCAAATAAGTTTATCTTGGTCTCATCAGACCACAGGTCATGGTTCCAGTAATCCATGTCCTTAGTCTGCTTGTCTTCAGCAAACTGTTTGCGGGCTTTCTTGTGCATCATTTTTAGAAGAGGCTTCCTTCTGGGATGACAGCCATGCAGACCAATTTGATGCAGTGTGTGGCGTATGGTCTGAGCACTGACAGGCTGACCCCCCACCCTATCAATCTCTGCAGCAATGCTGGCAGCACTCATACGTCTATTTCCCAAAGACAACCTCTGAATATGACGCTGAGTACGTGCACTCAACTTCTTTGGTCGACCATGGTGAGGCCTGTTCTGAGTGGAACCTGTCCTGTGAAACCGCTGTGTACTCTTGGCCACCATGCTACAGCTCAGTGTCAGGGTCTTGGCAATCTTCTTATAGCCTAGGCCATCTTTAAGTAGAGCAACAATTCTTTTTTTCACATCATCAGAGAGTTCTTTGCCATGATGTGCCATGTTGAACTTCCAGTGACCAGTATGAGGGAGTGTGAGAGCGATGACACCAAATTTAACACACCTGCTCCCCATTCACACCTGAGACCTTGTAATACTAACAAGTCACATGACACCGGGGAGGAAAAATGGCTAACTGGGCCTAATTTGGACATTTTCATTTAGGGGTGTACTCACTATTGTTGCCAGCGGTTTAGACATTAATGGCTGTGTGTTGAGTTATTTTGAGGGGACAGCAAATTTACACTGTTACACAAGCTGTACACTCACTAATTTACATTGTAGCAAAGTGTCATTTATTCATTGTTGTCACATGAAAATATATAATCAAATATTTACACAAATGTGAGGGGTGTAATCACTTTTGTGAGATAATGTATGCACACTCTAGACTGACTGATGCAGGACAGCAAACAGCAATTTAATCTCTTTCTAAGTATTATTTATTAACTGTTAGTATTGATACATCATTGTAGTGCTATTTTTCTTTTTTTCTTTTTTGCTATCGCTCTTCTTTTTCTCCTGAAAATGTGCCAATTTTACCATTTCCAAAAACATATTTTTTGGCCAATGTTTTTGCGGCATTCCAAATAAATATTGATTTTATTGATACATTGATGATAGATAGATTTTATATCACATTAATGAACTTAAAACATCATTAAAACATTCTCTATTATTTCATGTAGGAAAAACAAGATGAGACAAGAGATTATTAATGTGGGATGGGAGGAAGGCTTCCAGGGGTGTCAGTTAATATCAAAGAGGTTAGAACACCTACGCAACTGTCAGTCATTCCAGATTCACGTGTCGAATGGCTCATCTATTGGCTCAGATGACTGCTCCTTTGGCGTATTTTTGAGTGATAAGTCCTTAATTCCTGTTTTAAAATTTGGAATTATTACACAAAATGCATAAAGGTTGGCAGGTTTGCAAAAACAGTGAAAATGGAGATTTTAAATTCATCCAGCTGTGAGGAACATTTTTTAACTCGTGAAGATTTATTTGAAAAGCTTCATTCTTCACAGGGCCTAAGAGATTATTGGTATGTTGCATCCCAACATATTTTTGTTTAGCCTAACAGTAGCAATTTTCCTCCTAACGTGCTCATCAGAACAGCAATTTGCAGCGAAGCAGTTAATCTTCCAGTCCACCAATAATGAGAGATTGGCAAGGCAAAGGGAAAGCCCACAGCCTAATGCTAAACACCGGCTGGGTTTTAAAGTGTAATTAGGGAGTAACGAACAATCATTCTAAGTGTGTGTGTAAGCTTCTGCCATCTACACTTTTGCTCAGTTTAAAGACAGAGGAGCTGTCCAGTGGGCGTATGCTTGAGTAGTGTAATGGCTTAATTCCTATTGATTACAAAAGAAGACTGCAGAGTAAGATTTCTGTGTAAGTTACAAACATTTCAGGCTTTGGAAAACTGTGCCAATGTTTTGTGAAATATTAGGATGAGAACAAACATTTTTATCTGTCACTCTGTCTTAGTCTACACAAAAACGGACATACACAAACACATATTCTGAGCCCAGGGGTTACTCTGAGGCTGTGGCAAAACGCAGCACAGCATTGCAGCACACTGTCTCTCTGTCTTTTCTTTCCAGGGAAGTGAAGGACAGCAGCCCTCTGACATGTAAAAGAGCAGTGACAAATATAAGTATTCGAGGCAATTTGCTCATCTATGGCACAGGAGAGGATTTAATAAAAAGCCACAGCTTAAAGGACAAGAAAGTGAGAGGTGAAACCCCTCAAAAGCCAGACAGATGGGAAGAGCCACCATATTAAAAAGCAGCCTACAGCCTCCAGTTCGGAAAAGCATCCTGAACTAGTGAGTGTAAAGCATGTAATCCAAAGGAGGATAAAACATACATCTAAGAAATATATATTAAATACTTTACATTAACAAGGAGAAAGTAGTTATTTTGTAGTTAAAAATCATTTATGATGGCAGTCAAGTGATTCCAAAAAGTGCCAAAACGCAACGGAGAAGAGATTTGAGCACCCCCAACAAGCACCCCCACCCTCTAGTCTTGCCAAGCAACTAATATATCCCTCTTTCATAGATAATTACTCACAGCAGGAAAAAAAATGCATTTCCTTAATGATGAGCCTTTGGAATACACTAAAGGACATGGACGGCAGGAGATGGGCATGGCTCCATGCCTCCCACCAGATGGTGTGTAATCTGGATAGAGACTGGGGTCATAAAACAAATGCTGCCATCAGACTCTGAACACACACAAATGAAAAATAAATAAATAAAAACAGAGTCAGGGGTTCATTCGCTTGCTTTCAATTTCTCTGCCTTTCTCTAAGGTCACCTGAATGGAAACAGAGGCAACCTTATGCATAACACATGAAACATGTTTGGGTTTTTTTTTTTAAACTGCACCCAAATACTGTCTACATTTTACAGAAGACTGCCTAAGTATGTGTTCTATCTATCTGATAAGCCTAACTCATTAGCAGATCCTTTCAATGGATGTTTATGTAAGACAAGGAACAACTCAGCTAGATTTGAACTGAGCTGTAGCCTCTGGCAGGAAGATCCAGGATCCCTGGTTAACAAAGGAAATCGGTGAAACAACAATGAATTGATGCAAGCGCATCCATCTCGTTTGGCATTTGATCTCTTCAATCATAGAGGCAATTATCCCCAATGTAGATATTTGCAGTGCTGTTTATGAGCCTGTTTTCTAAACACCTACTAGGAACACAGGCACAGACAGGTGCTGCCACTACTCACTGGACTTTTCTATTCCTGAATTTTATTTTCATGCAAAATCCTTGCATGTGTCTTTTGTTGTTTAGTTTTAAATTTCTTTGGTCATATTCATCTGTCGGCTGAAATGTAATTCCAATGAGCCTGAATTTGACAGAATTGGCAGGATTTTTCAGGCCAGTCGTGCATTGTATGCAGGACGTGATCACAGTCAGTATGTCAATGGTAGGGAAGTTTGCTCAGGGCTGCTCAGGGCTGCTGTGTTGCAAGGTGTCTTTTCTCACTTTTGTGATGCTTATACATCTCTGAAAATCCTTATAGTATTCAGAGCAGTAGTGTTTGTAACAGTAGTGATTCCGCCATCAGTGGGACAGCATCCAGCTAAACCACTGGTTTGATCTCTGGACAGCTTTTTAAAGATGCTACTTTGTCGTTGTTGTTTTTTTTTTGTTTTGTTTATTTCTTTATCTGTGTTTTTCTTTTTTTCTTTAAGAGAAAGATGCAATACAAATTAAAGTAATAATAATAATAATAATAATAATAATAATAATAATAATAATAATAATAATAATAATAATAATAATTCTGTTCTTATTACTATTGTTATTATTATTGATAATAATAATAATAATAATAATAATAGTAATTATGTTCTTGTTAGTGTTATTATTATTAATAATAATAATAATAATAATAATAATAATAATAATAATAATAATAATAATAATAGTAGTACTTCACTTGAACACCCCCCCCCCACTGATATTAATAGACACTCATTTCTATTTTATTTATATCAATCTCTCTTCTACTGTGGAAACCCCCATTACTTTCCTCCTTCCATTCATCTCTCTGGCAGCTGATTTTATGGCACTGTGGTTAAAATAATCACAAAAAACAAAGTACCTGTTAAGACAAAATAGAAAACTGCAAATTTCCTAAAGGTGCACCTTATTTTTCTAAAATCCAGGCACCATGAGAACAACCAACCAGTGAAGAAGATGTAAGATTGGGGTCACTGTGAGATCAGCTCCCTCGTACAGTATTACTGGCATCACTGGGAGCAGTTCAAAGAAAGCTGAAAAGCACAAAAGCGCAAAGGTTATCCTGGCCTGCTTCTGTAAAGTCTCTCACTCTTATATGAATAGCATCAAACAGCATGTGAGGGCCTTTAATTAAACCGGAACAGCATCATCCATCTAGCTTCACTGTAAACACATTCTATGTGATATTGTTTCTTAAACCCTATGCAATGTATATTTTTAATAGCATTGCAAGGGCCACACAGCAAACACCCCCCCCCCACTCAGTTTTATCACCTTGTAGATGCTATATTGATTGGCCATTCAGAGTAGAAGGTAATGGCACAAGAGTATTTAAACAAGAGGGAACAAAGGAAATCAATTTGTCCTTCCTTAATGGTGCACTGCCTTTTTTACGCAAAAGAGGGGACAGGACTGTGATTCATTGCATCTGTTGGTACCTAAAAAACAAACCTTGATTTGCCCCTTTGCCCTTTTTCATTCCCTCTTCTTTGTCATGTGATCAGCAAACACAGCCTCGTTTGTTTGTTTTTCAGCTCACTACTCATTAAAGATTAAAAAGATGTCAGTAAACATAGCTTGATAACTACAGCTGTGCAGCTGATAAAAAAGACAACAAGCCTTTGTTGTATCCCTTTCCAAGTGGCTGAAGCCATCTAAAGCTGCCCACACCACCAAAACCTAGCACAAAATATAGGATTTCTTATAGTAGGTAAATATCTGCACTATACCCAAGCCCATGTCCTGAAAACTCAGAACTGGTCTCACATAGACAAAGGAGGTCTTCCATATCCTGCCATGGCAACAAAAAGTGCCAGAAGCAGCATGTTTCTCATTGGTTTCTGCTTGCTGTCTGGAGGTTAGGCAAACCTTTAATAGGCGGTGCTTGGTGGTTGGTGAAGAGCTTTAGCATTGCGTGCCAAGAGCCATCAGGGGAAAACTCGACAGTTAAAACTCCGCACCATGTGATCACGCTAACCCCCTCTTTCCCTGGACGACGGGCACTTATCAGCGAGCTGTGGCCCTCCACCATCCCCCAAAAGTCAGCCATCACTGTACTGTAAACTCAAGCAGCATGAGAGAAGGTCTGGTGACGGCCATGAAATGTGGCGTGAAATTCAGGAAGGGAGAGACGAAAAAATCTGCAGCCTTAAAAATGTTTTTGGTTTACCTTCTACAACAGTAACGCAAGGCATAGAAAACCAAGAAAAAAGTCAACTTCATATTCAATGGTATAATTTATTTTCATATATTCCACACTCCTGAAAAAATACTTCTCACAAAATGTATGAAAATAAGTAATAAAAAATAGGAATAATTATAATATGCTTGTTAGGTTTATGATTGTTTGACCCTTAGTCTTTCTTTATAAAACTGCCCTTTATATCATTTGTATTTTAATAGAATATATTTAGTAGATTTACATAAATTAGTGGTGATTAATTTAGAATGACAATATGTTGATTTATAATTTTATAAATTTGGAAAAGTTTCATATGTAATTACACAGTTTGTAAGATATAATATCATATAAACTAATTACTTCAAGCTACAAAAATAAATAAAAAATAACATAATAAGCAAAAAATCAGAATTGTAAATAAATAAAAATTAATTTATCAGGAATAAACATTATGATCAAAATATGATGAGAAAAATAATTCAAAACACTCCTGTGTCTGTACACTGTAAACAAATAAGCACTGGGAGGAAGATTTCTTCAATTACCATCACAGCAAGAGCAGGAGAAATAATCCATAACTACTCAAGGTAGGTTAATTTCCAGCACAGCACAATGAACAGAAGATATATAAGTATACTGACGTCTGACCATGCAAGACCAGGTCTCAGGTTTAACATTGTTTATACTGGCTTACTAATGGGCTTGATATTCAGGCATGAATGATATTTAATACTGGTCAAATAAATTGCTAATATTATCACTTATAATGGTATATATTTCATCATGTAACATGACAGCATAGAGTTATGAATATTTTTTAAATATTTTAAAATAATATAAAATTTGAAACAGCAGGAAAAGTATTACAATCATTATTAACAAATAGCAACAGATTAGTAACAAATACTGAACACATTTGTGACTAAAGATTAGCAAGAGTTACTTAGAGCACTCTGTGAATTGACTGACTCATGAAGGTGCTCGGACTAAGAGTACACTTATAAATCCTTTTTATACATGTCCTGGACAGGCAGAGGCTAATGCTTCCATCAAATGACTTTATGACTATATCAGAGGGATTCAACATACTATAAAAGCGTCATAAAAAGTCCGTTTGAGCATAGTGCTTTCCCTTGACCACTTAATTGCATAGTCAAGACTCTATATCCCTCACTCCTCCATGGAAAAATTCACCTTTCCCCATTAATTTGGCAGTGCTTTTTAATTTTGGTTAAACAATATTTTTGTCTTGCTGTATTTACATCATTAATAATATGAATGTATATAAAAGCACACACTATAATTTTATATATATATATATATATATATATATATATATATATATATATATATATATATATAATTATTTTTCATATGTGCATAATTATGCTAAAAATATAGAGTAACATTAAAGTATAAAGTTTAAATATATGAAATTTGATTCAAATCTCTTGTTTAAAATAAATATATTAATTTACTGATTGATGCATATGCGTGAATTTATTTCTAAACAAGTATGTAAATAGAAAATTGTGTGTGTGGGGGGGGGGGTAGCATATTTAAACATGCCTCTAGCAAGCTTGCTGAGAGAATGCTACGTGTCATCATGGCTGTTATTTTCTTGGTAGCTGCATAATTTCATATGTGGCTTTTCATTATTCTATGAGTAAGTGTGTACAACTTTTAGGCCATAAGATTTCATGTATTTGTCAGGTTTGGAAATGAGACTTACAAATGTACGGTTTAACCATGGCTCTTACACACACAGGCGGGTAACTAAATATTGATTGTTTTTGTTGCTAGTTACAAAGAACAGCTTTTTTTCATTTGCTGTATGATTTAAATAACTCTGGTTTGGGAAAGCATATGCTTTTATAAAATGAGAGTTAGTCAGAAGCGGGTGAAAGAACTTAATTAAGGGATATCGAATAATCACAGGGTTTAAGATTTCATTCCAGTACTGGACAGAAAAAAAAGAAAGGACCTTCAGTTTCAGTCTTTATATTGCTGTTTCTTGGCTGGTTAATTACAGTATGTTGTTTATTCATTTAATAAAAATTATTAAGTAGCTGGTTTTCATAAGTAGTAATTAATGTTTAATTAATACTTGTTAGTGAATTGGCATAAATGTCTAACATCTCCAGACTGTGCAAAACTATCTATTAATAAAACATTTTTAAAACAATACTTCAATTTCCCCAGTTTTTCTCTAAAGTATGAATTAGGGGAAAAGATAAAAGAATAATAGAATAGTGAAACAATACAATAAATAAGTAACAATTAAAAATTAAACCTACATTGTAGATTTTGTAATACGTTAACATTTTACCTAAAGGGAAACTATTCCATTTACAGGGTTAATTGTAGAAAAATCCCTTCACTGTCTTCACGTAGGCTTAGAGAAGACAAAAAAAGAACGTTATAATTAATAACAGCTATTTGGAGGCATTGAACTCATTGTGCTCTCCAGTTGCTTCTTTCTAAATCTTTAGGGAGAGAACATTCTGGCTCAGCTCAATGTCAGCCCTCGTTAGGGTCAGTCCTGTGTGTGATCCACTGCACGCTATCCTAGCAGTGTTTGCCTCTCACCATTGGCCCCTACAGAGCCCACTGCACACCTACTTGCACTTTAGCTTCCCATTACTTCCGCTATTCTAAGTTTTCCACTTCTGAGCACCATCAATTATGCGCTAAAATAACATCGGGGCCCTGTCCAACTGATTTGACATAAAGGCCGATTATGGGCATGAATAATTTAGACTTCTTCATGCCATGTCGCTCTCACTCGCAACACTGAAGCAAGGCTTTTACTACTGATGTACTTCCCAGGGCATAATGGGAAAATGTCCAGTATTACCATTAGACCCTCACCAAAACCTAACTATATCACATTTTCGTCGCCAGGAGGAAAGTGTTTTATTGTTGGATGATTCCAAGTTTCTCTTAGTTATTGAGGAACTGTGGAAAAACTGACACCGGCCAAAGAATGTAACACAACACAAAGGATTCTTAACTCATAAATGCAAAAAACAGGCAAAACATTAAAAGTGGTTCATGACTTTTCAAGATATTTTAAGACTTTAGAAAAATATTCCCCACTAAAGTTACATTTTCTGTGAGAATTCAGCATTTTCAAAATGGTGGAAGCGCAAGGCATGAAAATATTAACTGTGGCACATTAACCATGCAACAAATAACATAAGCCCCAGTGTTTAATGTGTCCATGCTTTGCCAATATGGCTGCCATGACCTCCTTCCTTCTGTGTTGCGTGCGAAGGTTTGCCAGCACAACTTGAGTGTGAGCTCACAAACAGGCTTTAATATTTCATCTGCATCACCCTTCCCTCTCCTCACCATCCAGCCCTATCCATCTCCCTAAGGTTTAGCCTGGTCTTAGCAGTCCTAAACAAGAAAATGCTCTCTCTCCTCTCACGCTTGATCTCACCATCCGCTAATTATCGTACTGAGTATATCATCCCCACCGCATGTTCTACTGACACTTTTACAACCCAAAACAATCAAAGCCATGTGAACACATATTATGGATATTAAAATTTATATTAGCCTATATATATTTCTATACTGTATATAGACATGGACATTAGATTTTTAGCATTGCAGAATCCACCCACAGATTTCTGTTTAACACTATTCAAAAAGTAATTAACAAAATACTTTTCTTATTTATATATATA
>JAFFST010049443.1:143683-153834 GCA_022414735.1 Noturus placidus
GGGGGGGGGGGGTGGTTGGTTAGCGCTTGGACCCCCCCTAATGTCCAAGCGCTTGGACCCCCCAATGTCCATAACATTGTTAAGCCCTTGGACTCATAGAAGGACTTTCTTTATTTTTACTATGTTCTAATATTTAAGAATAATAGTGAAGTCATTTACAGTATGAAATATAATATTGAATTATGTAATGACTAAGAAAGAATTTTACTTTACTTTATTTCATAGAAAACAAATTTCAAACAAACTGTTAAGACGATTAAAGTAGTATGTCCAGTCCTTTAATTGGTAGTGTATACTGTATGTTTTATTTAGCTTATAATAGAAATTGTGCATCATAATCTAGGATTTTATTTATACTTATTCCTGTTCAGATTACAAATGATGCCAGGCCTTTCCAGAGTTTTGGTAAGGGATTAGAATCTTGTGTTGCCAATTTCCAGCACCAGTCCCCTATGATAAACAAGAGCAGGTGGAAAGCAGCTTATTGCAGAAGCATGCACTCCAGGAAACCCTGCCATGAGTCTCTCCTCATTAATACCATCTTAAACTGGCCGATTAGGCTGGCCTCAGCAGTCCCAAATCCTTCACCACACCACCATGGGCACATGAAACTAACCTCATGATTGTCAGTCTTATTCACTGGCATGAAAAACAGTGTAGGAATGGCCACTTCTGGTCATTAATAGGCCATTCCATGTCACTCATGAGCTATTGGATAAAATGTGTGCCTTCTTATCATTTATACTAAAAAGTAAGCAGTAACATTATGGTAAATGTATATTATTGTCAAAGTTAGTCATCTTATATTTCAGATATACTGATTGAGTCAGTCATATTGATCTTTGTTATTGCACATGACTCCACGCAATATTTCACAGTCTGTGCTGTTACTCACAGAGTGGCAAAACCTAACTCTCACACCCTAAATTGACTCACTGAAACCTATTATGTCTTTGGGCACAGTAATGAGATTTTTCAAGAGAGCACACAGGCTAGATAGAGACACTTCTTTTCTATCAACACCTGACCAGCATCTTATACTCCATCCATCCATCCATCCATCCATCTCCAACCGCTTACTCCTTTTCAGGGTCACGGGGAACCTGGAGCCTATCCCAGGAGGCATCGGGCACAAGGCGGGGTACACCCTGGACAGGGTGCCAGTCCATCGCAGGGCACACTCACATACACACTCACACACATTCATACACTACGGACACTTTAGACACGCCAATCAGCCTACCATGCATGTCTTTGGACTGGGGGAGGAAACCGGAGTACCCGGAGGAAACCCCCGACCCACGGGGAGAACATGCAAACTCCGCACACACATGGCCCCGGCGGGGCTCGAACCCTGGACCCTGGAGGTGTGAGGCGAACGTGCTAACCACTAAGCCACCGTGCGCTCCGCATCTTATACTGTGAAGTACTATTACGCTAGAATTATATTCTAACTGGCAGTGTGCGTTTATGATCTCATAAAGTCTGTTAAAAAAAAACAGGTAGGTATTAAAATAATGCAACTTGTCTGTCTGGAAGATTTCTTATTTTATTGACACTATAAGAAGCTAATTTTACTTTGCTCTCTACCATGCACCAAAAAAGTAACACAAGATTTTAGAGCGTTATTAGCAAATAGAGGATGATAATTCATGTTCAAAAGATATGCGAGCTGTCTAAATGTTATAGCCTGTCAGAGAGATTTTTAATGGATCCCAGTAATCATTTGTAGAGCTGTGAACAACAAGCCAAGAAAAATATGCTTGTGTTCCTTCACTGCTGAAGTTTATTTAGATGGTATCGATTTTGTGTCATGTGAGGTGTAAATGTTACACCCTGTTGGTGGAGCACTTACAGTAAATGCATTTCAAATGTTGCATACCTGATTAAAAACTCAAATATATCTGGAATATGATGGGAGGTGATGTATTCTGATTTCCAATTGAAATAAAAGCATGCATGTAAATTGTAAGGATGGCTGAAAGCAGCAACATTTATGGAATGGTGGTATGCGCCTCCTTTGCCATTTCCTCTCCTCCTGCTCCGCACTCGGCTTTGGACTCTTCCCCTGTCTCTGTCTCATTGTTTGTTTCTATCTCTGTTCCTAACCTTTTCACTACCCCTAGTATCTCTCTAAGTCTGTTCTAACACCTGCTTTTGGTTCTATGTCAATCTCTGGTCTTGTGTCAGTGGCCTCCGGTTTCTATGTCCAGGATCAGTCCTAGCCAGTTCATGTTTTCGCAGTGTTGTGTGCAATCTCAGCTTCTGAACCCCCTGCATCATGCTCATCTCTTGATGGTAAAGGTAAAGGCTTTGGTCTACCAATTAGAAGGTTGTGCACCACCAAGCAAACACTGTTGGGTAATTTAGCCAGACCTTTAAACAACTGCATCCTATTTCAATTGTACAATAATTTGGCTACAGGTACTGATGTGTAAATGTATGCAAATATAAACGATCTGCACCTTCCTTCCTGTCTTGATCCAATCATACCTTCAGGTTCTGTATCTGGTATCAGATCAGTCTCTGACTCGAATCCCTGCCCAATGCCCCTTACTAACCCTGTCTCTGCCCCCTGCCTGTTTGCCTTCTGGTTTGTTTACTGCTTACAGTACTTCCTGGATTCTGCAGCTCCTGTTCTACCCTGTCTGCACTCACTTGAGTTTGTTTTTGTCTTGTTCACACCTCTTTATTTTTAATAATCATTTTGGTCTCAAATAGTTGCATATTTATTAACTCAGCTAATTGGTTTTATTTTATCCTAGTAAACAGAATCTAATATAAATTTTTCTAAAGTATAAATATTTTTTAAATCACTTTAAACTAATTAGTAAATAATTGAGTTTTTTCCTTGCCTTGCCTTAATTTCAGGTTCATAATAGAGACCGAAATATACAAGACGCAACTCCTCTGTGTAGTGTTGGGGAGAGCCAGTTTGGAACATTGCATGAAAAATGATGTATTCTTTTGCAATTGCAATTTCTTTTCCCTCTTGTTTTTTCTAAGATAAAGCATTATAAATACAGGTGCATATCTTAAAGTGTTTCCATAAATAATACTGTTTGCATTAAACACAAATGTATATGAAATATACAAACTCCCTGATATTTTTCTTGAAATACGTGTGAGAATTTTATGGATGGATGTCTGCTGATGGGTAATTTGGAGACACCGAGGTAGAAAGGGCCAGGGGGTATTTCGTTATCAGATCTAACCCTATTTTGTCACAGCCCGTGTCTCAGTAAACATTTGGTGATATAATTTTGGTTCACATCCAAAATTGTAAGCTACAAAATATGACTTTTTAGTGCTGTTTATAGTGTTGTTGCAATGATTGAAGTTGATATTCAAATATTTATTTTCAGGTAACACTGTAATTTGTTAAGGAATTGGAGGAAATGCTGTATAATGTTTTAGCAATAAGTCATCATTTGTTTTTTTTTTTTTAATGTTGCCTTTGTTTTGAAATATTAGGCAGTTCTATACATTTTAACAATTAAGCATTCAAATATAGATTTAAGCATTATACATAAGAATTTTTAGTGTTTCACTGGCCTTAACTGCATACTGCATACAAACTCTCTAATCTGTTCATGTCGCCAGTGGGCATGATGAACATGATAGTACTCTTCATATGTTGATTCTAACTAAATTACCAGCCAGCAGGTCCAGGCATCCCTTTATTAGGTTTTCCTCCGTGATCTCCCCTTGGTCAAAAGACCAAGGAAATTCAATCAATACTTAAACAGTAAGGAACTGAGGAATGTAACACTGCTCTGGGTTCATTTCCAGAGCAACCCATGTAATTCCCAGTAGGGGAGAGTGAGAGAAAGAGAGAGAGAAAGAAAGTGGTCTCAGAAGTCCTGCTTTAATGGAATTTCATGTGGTGAGCAGTGATGCAGTCCACTGGTTATGGTTCTACACCAGTCATGAATACAGCAGTCATGAATTAATTCTACAAATTCACAAACAAAATGTGCCAAAATGTGATGGACAACAATAAAATCCAATCCCACAAGGTGAGCGTAAAGAGAGATGTCTACACCTTGAACACTTTACATTTGAAACATATAAAAGCTGTCCAATCAATGATGGAGGTGTAAGAGTGTGATTTCCCCATAGAGGGAAGAGTCAGGCTCTGGCAAGACCAGTATATTGTTTAAAATGTGCAAAGCCATGGTGTCAGAGGGCACAATAGAGAAATCAAGAGAGACAAAAATAGAGATTGTGCTCATTTGGGCAAAAAAGGAGAAAAAAAAAGAATAAGGCTCTGAGATTTGTGCTTGACAACTAACCTTAATTGGAAAAACAGACACTTGGATCTCCACATCACTGTAAACTATTTTGTATTTCTGCATTCCAGACTGGAAAACATGATGACCACAGTGACAATTTTATTTCAGTGTTTTACCATCTTGGCAGTGATCCAGCACTAGTCTCAAGGCTATAGGTTGTCAAAATGTCACAGTCTGTCTAGGTGAGCAATGCACAGAGCACTGCCTCTTATACAGCATCTAGAAAACACAGATCAAAATGAAGACTGTCAATGGCTGCTACTCCTGGAAGCAGAACTATGGAGCTGTTTGTTTTCAATGAGAATAGAGACTGACATAACAGATGAAATGGCAGTGTAGAGATGAGAGCAAGTGAAAGTTACTTTTGGCAGGAGTGGTGATACTATTGTATCCTCTTTTGCTGTTGCCCAGTCTATTCAACAATACTGAGAGAAAAAAATCAAAACCACTAGATGCAAGCAAACACACACTTTGGTAATTCCGTGTTTTGTTTAACAATATATCAAAGAAAATTATTTGAAAACTGGCACAACTAGTTATGAGCATTAATGGGTCCGGCAAGGTCTAAGACTGTTCATACTCAGTATTCAGTGCAATCACTTTAATATTCTGGACCTCAGAGGTTCTTATTGCAGTCCTCTGGGATTCCAGGTGATCTCACTTTCATTTTATTTTAACTCTCAAAGACACATGAACAATAATTCCATAAAATCTAGACTGGAAGTATTTTAAAACTATTGTAAAACCGATTATTGTTTAAATAGGTATTCTAATGAGTAACCACTTATTTTACATATGATTTGGCTTGTGATGTGACCATGTTGCCACTTGTATTACGTGAGAAAATGTCTTATTATTAACGCTAATGACCAGGGGTGTGGGAAGGCATTTTACTTTGGGGGTGCTGGAATTTTAAACAGCATATATGTGACGTGCTCCATGACATCACACCAAAATGACAGCCAAATCATTTTCTTTTCAGAGAATGTCTATTGATTACAATGATATTTTACTACTTAAAAAAAATTAAATGAGTATGAGGTACTACAAAACCTCATAGCTATAAACAAATCCACACATCTTGAAGAAAGATACGGACTTAACTGTGCATGATTGGTGAATATGTACCAATCGACTCTCTGGGTTTTTTTTACAGGGCTAGCTTGGTGGAATAAATAATGCCAAATGATTCTGCATGTTAGCCAGGAAAGCCCAGACCATTAACAAGAACAGATCACACTTAAATACACTTATTGATACTCACATGGTCTATTTATTTAGATGTTGTTGTTAAATGCATTTTATGTGCTTATGAATGACCTATGTCACAATGTATAATGCTTGCAAGTGACCCAGCAACTGCTTTATAGAATGATGTTAAAGGAGTTCTGAATATTCAGTGTTAGCATTATGCCGGGTAACTGTCAGTTACATTTACATTTACATTTGTTCACTTAGCAGACGCTTTTATCCAAAGCGACTTACAAGTGAGAGATACAAGCAAAGTAATATCAAGCAGAGAACAATACAAGTAGTGCTACTATACAAGATCTATTAATTGAGTACCAGAAGCAGCAACGTGCGCAGGGTAGAGGTGTAAGTGGTTTTTTTTTTTTTTTTTTTTTTTATGAGATGGTTAGGTGTTGACGGAAGAGGCGGGTCTTCAGCTGTTTCTTGAAGATGGTGAGTGAATCTGCAGTCCTGATTGAGGTTGGAAGTTCATTCCACCACTGAGGAACAGTTAGTGTGAAGGTTCTGGAAAGGGACCTTTTACCGCGCTGAGTAGGAATTACTAAACGTCGGTCGCTAATCGATCGCAGATTACGTGTGGGAACATAAGCCTTCAAGAGAGAGTTGAGGTAGGAGGGTGCTGTTCCAGACAGGGTCTTGTACGTGAGCATCAAGGCCTTGAATTTGATGCGGGTAGCTACAGGAAGGCAGTGGAGGGAGATGAAGAGGGGTGTGACATGGGTTCTCTTGGGCTAGTTGAAGACCAGGCGTGCTGCAGCATTCTGAATCATCTGCAGAGGTCTGATGGAGCTGGCTGGGAGGCCCGAAAGTAGAGAGTTGCAGTAGTCCAGTTTTGAGATAACAAGAGCCTGGACTAGTATCTGTGTGGCCTGTTCAGTGAGGTAGGGTCGGATTTTCTTGATGTTGAACAGGTTGAATCTACAGGACCGAGCAGTTGTTGAGATGTGGTCTGTAAAGGTCAAGCTGTCATCAAGAGTCACCACAAGGTTCCTGGCCGTCCTGGTTGGTTTGAGTGTGGTTAATTCTATTAACCAGTTAATTCTATCTTTAAGCATTCAGGCATTCATTGTATATTTAGCAATACCCAAATGAATTCCTCTGTTGAATTTAAATTTGTCTCTCAGCAACTACGCCAAGTACAGTCTGTGGCTTAGGGGCCTGAAGAGCTGTCCATATTCTCAGAGTGATGGAAAAGATGGTCTCTCTGACTCCTCTGTCACAAAGTGGTAAATAAGTCAACCTGCCATCTGCATGGTGCATGGTGTGGATAAGACATGTGATTAGCACCATCCTCTAACCGTGCTCAGGAACTTAATATGCAGTGTGGCTTCCAGCATAAGAACATTCTCTAATTGACTTCATGCATTGATTGTTTTCATACAAACTTTAATATGGCCCTTGTTCTGGATCACAACATGCTTGATTACACAAAGTGTGGGAACTAATAGCCTGAAAGTGACACAAAGGAAATCAAAATGGTGGAAATGGTGGTCTCAGAGGATTTTTGATCACTTCCAATTGATGATGCCACTTTTATATGTTTTTATGGGCTCAAGCTCTCTCTCTTCTTCAAGCATTGTGCCCAAATCTATAGTGCTGTAATGGCAGAATGCTTAATTGACCCAGGCATTTCAAAAGTGCTTAGTATCCTAGAAGGGTGAGGCTGCTTGTCCAATGCTGTAGATCTAACAAAGGAAAATTCCAAGTCCACATATTAATCTCCTGACAAAGGAGATGGGGACAGAGTGACGGCTTTGGCGTGTGCTTGCTCAATATGATTATTGCTTTCTGTTATTACTTTCACTTCAAGGACAAGGATTTGAATCGATTTTCTGAGTGCACTCACTGCCAATTTCACAGTTTACACTCTGTTTATACATTAACAAATGGGAAATAAAGGCACTTTTATAGCTAAATCTAGGTGCCAATAAAATGAAGAGAACTTATTTAATGAAAGAACAACAATTTTAGATGGACAGCAATTTTCAATATATAAACCTGGTCAAATGTTGTAAAAGAGAGAACAATCTTCTGCTGTCATCCAATCACAATGAATTGCACCAAATCACAACAGCAAGCTGTGTGATCAAACAAAGTTTTCTAAATATAAAATGTATTCAAGAAATGTCAACAAAGGGGTAATCACACCGTAGCTACCATATTTGCATGGACCTTTCATATGCAGTTTTTTACAAACCTCTAATCTTAACATTGCATTAAGATTAAACCTCACACATACAGTATATACAATGTACTATTCATGACATATCCATAAGTAGCTTCTGGCACCTTAGTGCTCTCCATTTTATGTTCCATTAGATGTTGAAAACATAATGCAATTACTTCTGTGAGACAACGCACTGGTTCTTGCTACAGTGCCTTGCGAAAGTATTCGCTTGTACAGTGCTCCTTGGGATGTTTAAAGCTTGGGAAATCTTTCTGTATCCAAATCCGGCTTTAAACTTCTCCACAACAGTATCTCGGACCTGCCTGGTGTGTTCCTTGTTCTTCATGATGCTCTCTGTGCTTTAAACGAACCTCTGAGACTATCACAGAGCAGGTGCATTTATACGGAGACTTGATTACACACAGGTGGATTCTATTTATCAACATTAGACATTTAGGTCAACATTGGATCATTCAGAGATCCTCACTGAACTTCCGGAGAGAGTTTGCTGCACTGAAAGTAAAGGGGCTGAATAATTTTGCTCGCCCAATTTTTTCAGTTTTTTATTTGTTGAAAAAGTTTGAAATATCCAATAAATTTCGTTCCACTTCATGATTGTGTCCCACCTGTTGTTGATTCTTCACAAAAAATTACAGTTTTATATCTTTATGTTTGAGGCCTGAAATGTGGCAAAAGGTCGAACAGTCCAAGGGGGCAGAATACTTTCGCAAGGCACTGTATAAACAACCAGAAACAGACCACCCTACACACACACACACACACACACACACACACACACACAGTAGGCTATGCCTTAATATGCATACATACTGACATGTGAGCACACACACCCACATACCCACCAATTCTCAAATCCTTGCGATAACTCATTAGGTGAGTCACATGCTGTATCATATCATGACCATCAGCTTTGGTCCTGCTGTTCATCTCTAAGCCAAGCCTTCAAAGTTAAACAGAGTTTCAATGAGGGTGTTAAATTAGTGTTGAATGTTTCAATTCAGCATTAAGAAAAAAATCCTTCCTTTTCACTTACCTGAATACTCCAGTTTTGATTAATCACAAAGGTTTTTAATAATGCATTCTACGATAAGTGATGTAGCAGTTACATTACCCTCTCATAATCATTGCTACCATTTCAAGTAAAAATGCTTTTATAAAAAAAATACAAATAAATGGATGGCAACAATGCTAAATGTCATTACCTTCCCCAGGGGACCATGGTACAAATTTTATGTGTATTTTGTATTGAATTTTAATAGAAAAAAATCTGGAAATATAATAGTGTTGTCTCGCTCTGTATGCTGGAGGGATAAAATGTGTACTGCAGTTCAGTCGCACAAAATTTAGCAACAATAAAGAGGTAATTTGCACAGACAAATACATCATATATACAATGTCAGTCAAAAACTTTTGGACATCCAGCATGGTTTGCATTGAGGTTTTTAGTCTCCCTAAAAATAGCCCCAACCACTTCACACACTTTCCATATGAGAACAGTTAGTGTTTCCAGGACATCTCTGTTGAAACTTTCGGTCCATCTCCTTTCATGGCAGCTTGACAGGGTTAAGGTCAGGTGGGCAGGCCATTCCCAGCAAGCACCTACTGACCAGAGACATTTTCCATTACTGGGCCAGTCTGGCCTGACACATATTGGCTCATAAAACACATTGTCAGTGGTCTACTTTTCCTTGGCTTTGGTCCACCTGGATCTGGCCTCTTTTTAAAGTTTGATGTCTTGTATATGACCACAATAGCAATAATTTTCTATGTCTTTAAAACACTTGTGAGAAAATGTACGTTCTCTGAAATCTAGAAGCCCTTGTCAGCAGATATGTCTGTTTCGCTTCTTTTAAACATCCTTTCCCATTCCAAATATCATAATTTAACTTATGTAACATACTGAAAATTAAATGTTACTCATAAAATGCTGAAAACGTCATGTTGTCCTTTTGACTAGTTATACAAATACTGTATAAATGAAGAAAGAGATGGAGGTAGAGAGAAATTTAAAAATAGCTGGAACTTGGAGAAATAAAATGCAGAAGATTCATGGTTCTGTTCTTTAACCTATGAGCTATATAACTGCTTCTTTTCGGTGTTTGGCCTCTGAACCAGTGTAACATTTCATACTTATCAAACACGTTCCCACACTGCCTTCAATGCCACCACATACCTCTGTACACACCAGCATTTCTAACAATTGTACAGGTCCTGAAAATTACCACGCTTTCACACACACATGCACACACACACATTCCCGGAAAATAGCAACCAGTGGACAGCTAAAGATGAAGAGTTATAGCTTCTTCATGTTGCTTTTTCATTTAGCTGAGAGGCTAGGAAGAGAGAGATCCTGCCTGAGAGAGTTGTTTAACAAGCAGAGAGAGAGAGAGAGAGAGAGAGAGAGAGAGAGAGAG